>JAOTRH010055869.1:0-18987 GCA_034768845.1 Heliamphora exappendiculata
TTTAAAATATTTAAATATCTAATATTTAAATTTAAATTTGTTGTATTAATTTTTGTATTTGTTAACAATTTAAAATATTTGAATTAGTTTATTACTTTATTTATTTGTGTACAAATTAATTAGTGGTTTTAAAATTTTAATTTATATTATAATTTCTATGTACAAATTTAAAATATTAAAATATTTAATATTTGAGAACTAGGAGAAAAGAAGATTTAAAATATAAATATAAGATGCTTTTAAAAAAAATATTTTTTTAGAATTCTTACTAGTTATTCTTTAAAATATTTAAATATCTAATATATAAATTTAAGTTTGTATTTTAGATGTTGTATTAATTTTTGTATTTATTAACAATTTAAAATATTTGAGTTAGTTTATTACTTTATTTATTTGTGTACAAATTATTAGTTGTTTTAAAATTTTAATTTATATTATAATTTCTAAAGTAAAACTTGTCAGTGAAACTAAACGCACTTTATTTATTTTTTTCAGTATTCAAAACTTGAAATTTGAAAATGCCACGACAAAAGTCTGGTGATGCCCCACCAAGTGATGATATTAGTTAGAAGTTTGGTAATCAAATTCAAGGCAGAAGACATCAAGTGCAATGCAAATTTTGTGGGCATATCATCAAGAGTGGAATTAGATAGTTCAAAGAACACTTGGCACACTTGGCATGCCAAGTGCATGGGTGCCCGAGTGTTAGTAAAGAAGTAGGGGAAGAAATGATGAGACACTTTAAAAACAAGAAAGCAGCTAGAGAGATGCTCAGAAAAGAAAAGCAGAGTTAGAAGCTCAATTAAGGGGAGGAGATGTTGATGAAGGTTATGAACAAAGGGCATATGTGAATGTTAATGATGAATCTGACGAAGATGTACAGTTCACTATGGCGCGTCAAGCAAGGATGTAATCATAACATGAATGAGAGGAGTGACAGGTATTTAGACCTGCAACTAGGAGGAGTCAAGCTATCCAGTATGAGTCAGGTGGTACTAGTTCTGCTGCTGGAGGTAGTTATACTCAGCCACATGGCGGTATTCGTCGAACCCATTCCGTGCGTGAACCTGGTTTGGCAGCTAAGAGTGGTCGTGAATGGATTAATCCTAATGCCCCTGATGCTAGATTAAGGGTAATGGATCCAACATTGCAAAAAGCAAAGTCTAAGCAGCCAAAAATCAGCACTGGTACAATGAAGAAGTTGAGAGAGAAATTGGAAAGTGCAGTTATTTAGTTTTTTTTGTATAACCGCATAATTTTCCATGTGGCTGATTCTTGTTACACAACCCATGTTTGATATTGCTGCTGAAGTAAGCAAAAGAGTTAAGGGTCTCACTCCTTATGAGATAGCTGAAGTTTATATGCCCAGAGAACATGATGAATTGAAAGAATGGATAACATCTTTTAAATGTATTTGGGCAGACAGATGTGTCACCATTATGGGCGATGGATGGAGTAGTCTTACGAGGCAACACATAATTAATTTATTGGAATACTGCAATAGAGGTACGATATTTCATAAATCCATTGATGCCTTTGGTTTTGTTAGTAGGACTGCTGAGTATTATTTTGGATTGTTAGATACTGTTGTTGATAAGATTGGTGAGGAATTTGTTGTACAAGTGGTGACAGATAATGGAGCAGCTTAGAAAGCGGCTGGAAGGATGTTGATGAGAAAAAGAAAACATTTGTATTGGACAGCTTGATCAGCCTATTGCATCGACCTTATATTAGAGGATATTGCTAAGAAAAAAAGTGTAGCTAAAGCCATAGAAGATGCTTGAACCATCACCACATTCATTTACAATGCTATGTGGGTGTTGAGTTTGATGAGAAAATTTACTTAAGGTAGAGAATTGTTTCGACTCGCTGTTACTCGCTTTGCTACAAATTTTATTGTCCTTGAGAGCATTGTTAGATATAAGTAACAATTAAGAGTAATATTTAGCTGTGATGAATGGAAGCAATCAAGATGGAGGCAAGCAAAAAGTGGGACTCCATATGATGTAAGAAAGTTAATTCTTGGAAAAGACTTTTGGCAAAAAGAAACTGAGATTTGTAAAGTTCACGAACCATTAGAAAAATTATTAAGATTAGTTCATGGAGATGAGAAACCGACAATGGGATTTATTTAAGAAGCAATGGATCGAGCAAAGTTGACAATTAAACAACATTGTCGGTGTTATATAGAATATTAGAAAATTATTGTTCATCGGTAGAGCTTCCAATTACATCATGATTTGCATGCTGTTGGTAAGTAACTAAGTTGTAGTTATAACTTATAAATTATAATAATTTATTTATTTATTTATTTGTTACAATATCACATCATAAATTATATGTTTTAATTCATACCAAATTGTTTGTGAATGTAATAGGTTATTTTTTAAATCCCTAATTTCAATATGGAGTCGTATCATCCAAAGAAACGGAAATGAAAGTGTTACAAGGAGTGAAAAAAGTAATATCCAAATTGGAGTCAGACATTGATAATTGTTAAGATTGATGAATGAATGAAGAACAATAAGAGAGAGTTGAGAAAGAATAGGAGAGAGTTATTCTGACGGTGAAAAGAGAGAGCATCCAAAAAATTAGGGTTAGCTCACTTACCACTATTATTTATATAATAAGACAAGCATACAAAAAATACAATAATAGCCCTAACTTTAACACCCCATCAAGTTGATGCATAGATATTCTTCATGCCCAACTTGCATATAATGGAGTAAAACACCTTACTATTAAGCCCTTTAGTAAAAATATCTGCTAATTGATCTGCGGACTTCACAAATAGTATACAAATTGAACCTTTGTATAAGTTTTCCTTAATGAAGTGTCTTTCAATCTCACTATGCTTCGTTATGTCATGTTGTACTGGGTTATGTGCAATGTTGATGGAAACTTTATTATCGCAATATAACTCTATAGGCTTTTCACGCTCAAAACGCAGATCCTTTAATAGAACTCGGAGCCAGAGAAGTTCACAAATTCCATGTGTCACAGTCCTGTACTCAGCCTCTGCACTTGATCTAGCTACCACCGTCTGCTTTTTACTTCGCCAAGTAACCGGATTACCTCCTACAAACGTGCAATTTCCTGATGTAGACCGCCTATCATCAACTGAACCAGCCCAGTCCGCATCCGTGAATGCTTCTAATTTCATGTGACCATGATTAGAAAACAGAAGTTATTTTCCTAGAGTAGACTTAAGATACTGCAAAATGTGATAAACGACATCAAGATGCGCACTACAGGGATCATGCATAAACTGACTAACAACCCCTACAGCATATGCAATATCAGGTCTAGTATGAGATATATATATTAATCTTCCCAAATCTTAGCATAGCCTTGAAAAATCTTTCAAACCAAGTTCTTGGAAATTGCTTGAGCCCATATAAAGCTTTCTTCAATTTACACACCTTCCCTTCAGTTTCAAGGGATGAAAACCCTGGTGGTATATCCATATAAACCTCTTCCTCTAAGTCCCCATGGAGGAATGCCTTTTTCACATCCAATTGTTGGAGAGACCAACCCGTAGTAGCAGCACAAGACGAGTACTCGAACAGAATTCATTTCGGCAACTGAGACAAAAGTCTCCTAATAATCAAATACCATAAGTCTGTGTAAAGCCCTTAACAACTAGTCTTGCCTTCAATCTCTCCATTGACCCATCTGCGTTGTATTTGACAGTACACACCCATTTGCACCCAACTGGCTTCTTCCCGTTTGGAAGAGAGACTAACTCCCAAGTATCATTCTTTTTTAGAGTTGCCATCTCTTCAATCACAGTCTTTTTTTCACTTAGAGTCCACAATAGCATCTTTTTAACCCTGCGGAATCGACATAGAGGACAAAGACGAGACAAAAGCTCGATATGGGTTTGATAATGAGTCATATGAGAAATTGTGAAATTTGATGTTAAGTACATGTCATAACGCCTTTTAGAAGGGCAATAGGTAAATCATAAGCATTAAGATTAATAACATATGATTCATTACCAGGTGAAGCAGTGGAAGAGACTGAAATAGGGGGTGGAGAGAGCAACTGGCAAGGTAGTAGTGGTGCACGAACAGGCTGATCCTTCTGACGTCAAGAATAAGTATGCAGATCAGTTCAATTTAACCGTCCAACAATATCCTGCTCTGTTTCCCCCTCACCCGACCCTTCCTTCTCCCCCTCGGTGGGAATACGGTCTGGGTGTATAAGATTTGGAAAGACCAACCCATGAGACTCCTGATTAAGCTTAATAAGCATATCCGATTGCACTATCTTTTCCAATGTAGATGTCTTCCCTTGAAGAGATGTCTCAAAAGGGCAAAAAAATGACTCAGTCTCCCAAAAAGTAACATCCATACTGACAAACACTTTGCGAGTGGTAAGAGAATAGCATTTATATCATTTTTGAGTAGGAGAGTAGCCAATGAAGATAAATTTAATAGCCTTATAATCCAATTTTCCACCTGAGTATATAGGCGCATGAACAAAACAAGTACACCCAAAGGCCCTAATTGGAAGAGAAGAGAGAGGTGGAGACCGGGGTAGAAGTTCCAAAGGGGTTTTGATGTGAAGGACACTAGAAGGCAAACGATTGATAAAATATGCAGCGGTGAGAACTGCGTCACTCCAAAAAGACTTAGGAACATGCATAGTGAAAAGAAAAGAGCGGGCAACCTCAAGAAGATAACGATTTTTGCATTCCGCCACCCCATTTTGTTCAGGAGTGCAGACACAACTCGTCTGAAAGAGAATACCATGAACCTCGAGATAGGCACGGAAATCACCATCAAGATACTCAGTCCCATTATTAGAACGAAAAATCTTGATGGTGGCATCAAATTGGGTACGCATCATGTTATGAAAATTTTGAAAACATGAAAAAACTTCACTTTTAGCACGAAGTAAATAAACCCAAGTGACACGAGAATAACGGTTAATAAAAGTCACAAACCATCGATAACCAAAAATAGAAGTAACAGGTGAAGGACCCCAAATATCAAAATGGATAAGCATAAATGGAAAATTACTACGTTTACTAACTGAAAGATAAACAGACCGTTTATCTTTAGCAAGTTCACAAGCCTCACAAAAAAAAATACTTCTAGAACAATGTTTAGCTAAAGAAGGAGAAAGCCACTCTAAAATTCCAAAAGAAGGATGCCCCGAACGACGATGCCACTGATGTAGCTGCAAAAGTAAAGGTCTAGTATTGACATGAAGAACTTGACCAGACGGTGAAGGTGAAATAGAAGAGGTAGACGGAACATCCAGTAAGCGCAGTCCACCATGCGCACTACCACTGCCAATCGTTCTCCCTGTCACCAGTTCCTGAAAAACACAATGAGTGGGAAAAAATGTTACATAACAGTTTAAGGAACTTGTAAGACGACTAACAGATATGAGATTAGTAGAAAAATTGGGAACATGAAGAACAGACGAGAGAGAAAGGGTGGAAGAGCAATTGATAGAACCTTTGTCGGAAACAAAAGATAAAGCCACATCGGCTATGCGAACCTTATCTTTACCAGAACAAGTAGAATAAAACGAAAATAAGGTGGAAGACCCAGTCATATGATCAGTGGCACCGGAGTTAATGATCCAAGGAATAGGAGAGGCAACAGCATTAAGTGCACAAGATGTACCTGAGTGAGTAAAGTTAGAGGTGGAAGTGGAGGCTGAAGGAGAGACATCAACCCGAGCCATTAGGCGCTTGAGAGTAGTCAACTCCGCCTCAAAGAGAGGGTCAGTTTCACCAAATGTGCTACCAGAGATCTCAGAAAGATGAGCGTGGGAGCGAATAGGACCCCACTACAACCACTACCACGGCCACTGCCGCGGCCCTGAGTAGGACGACCATGTAACTTCCAACAATGATTAATAGTATGATGGATTTTACCACAATGCTCACAGCGCAACTGATCACGAACGACTGAACCACTCTTCTCTCCAGATTTGATAAGTTGTCCCGGCCGAGTGATGGACGTGACGGTTAATACAGAGCGCTCCTAACCGAGAGAAAGAACCATAGCATGACGGCGACTCTTTTCCTACTGAACATAAGCATATGCCTGCTTCAAGGTAGGGAACGGATCTCGTCCCAAAATTTGGGCACTGATCGAATCATAGTTAATATGGAGGCCGGCAAGGAAATCATACACCCACTCCTTTTCTACCATTTTCTGGAAAGCGGTAACATCAGTAGTACAAATGGCATGGAAATCCTAATAATAATAATCTATCTCGTTCCACAAACTGGTCAACTCGGCATAATACTGGGCTAGCGGTTGATCTTTCTGTTCTAGCCCACAGAGTTTCTTTCGTAATTCATAGAGCTGAGTATCGTTTCCTGTCTGGGAATAAGTCTGGATAGCAGCAGACCAAATCTTATATCCAGTATTTTGAAGCAAAAAACTGCGACTAATGGATGACTGCATAGATTGGAGTAGCCATGACATAACAAGGGTATTTTTCTCTGTCCACCGTGTGCGAGACGGCTCCACAACTGTTGGCTGCGGAGTTTCACCAGTGATATACCCAGAGATACCGCGAGCGGTAATAGCTAAACTACAAGCACGAGACCAAATCAAATAGTTGCTGCCATTTAACCTTACAGGACTAATTTGAAGAGACGGACTATCAGTAAGAGTCTCTGAACGAATCAATCCAGTGTCCTCATTACCACCAGAAGGCTTTTCAGAATCCAACTTGGTTATGTAAAACCAAAAACAAGTAGTACGAGGCAAACGGAAACAAGAAACGATGGAACAGAGGCAAATGAAGGTAGAACTAAACCACAAGACCACCAAAGATAGCTAAAATACCATACCAGATTGGAACAAAGTTAGAAAAAAGCCAAACAAACGGTTGGAGACCCAAGCAGATGTAGTCGCGGCCATCAAACAACACTGGAAGGCCGAGGTGAACCAAATAAAGCCTTCAAACACACTGGTCAAGCCCTTCAAAAACCAAAACATATCGAAAAAGGGCGAAAAGTGTCAAAAACTAAGAAGCCGCAAGTCGAGTAAACCCTTGCCGCATGACAAAATCAACCAAAACTCAACAATAGGGCTGATTCGATCCTTATAGAGGTCTGTATAACCCTAGTCAGCACCCATGGAAGAGGAAGCAACCATCGATCTAAGAAAAAACAGCCGCAATCGCGGATTTCTAAAAAACTAGGGTTCGACGTCGAAAATCTAAAAAAAAACAAAAAAAATAGCAAACATGCCCAAAAAAATTTGAAAAATTCATAACATGGATCCTTAGATCCAGTCAATCATCTCTAGAAGAAAATGTTTTTTTTTTTTCTTTTTTTACAAATGACAAATTATGAGATGGGAAAAAAAAGTAAAAAAAGAAGAAACATCGAATGAGAAAACTCAATTACATAGGATTTTGCTCTGATACCATGTTAAGATTGATGAATGAATGAAGAACAACAAGAGAGAGTTGAGAGAGAGTAGGAGAGAGTTATTCTGACGGTGAAAAGAGAGCACCCAAAAAATTAGGGTTAGCTCCCTTACCACTATTATTTATATAATAAGACAAGCATACCAAAAATACAATAATAGCCTTAACTTAACAATAATCAGTGAAAGCAATAAATCAAGTAAGTATAAATCATAAAATTATAAATTATAGTTCTTAAAGTATATATATATTTTTAAAAGATTATATTTATTAATTTTATAATTTCATATATTATAGCTCCTATTATTTCGAAATAAGGCGGAAACTTTTGGAACTCCTTTAGCACAAAGTGCATGGTCACAAACAAATTCAGGTTTTTTTTATAATTATATTAATATATAATATATTGAATTAGTATTTGTTTAATTGTTTTTTTCTAATATATTAGAATTTCAGATTCTTAGTATCTTTCCATTTATGTGTTTGTGACTTTGTATATTATGTTATTGTGTAGCTGAATGATGGATTCTTCATGGAACGTGTGCTCCAGAACTTCAAGAAATAGCAGTTAAGGTTTTAAGTCAGATCACTACATCGTCAAACTGTGAACGCAATTGGAGTACTTTTAGCCTCATCCACACAGACAAGGAACCGACTGAAATATCAGAAGATTCAAAAATTAGTCTTCATCAATTATAACAAAAAATTAAAGTTGAGAACCATTAAGAGAAGAAGCAAAGAAGAAATAGACAACAGCTTTAATCTATTTACTTTGGATTACATATTTGATGAAGATGACCCACTGGATCTATGATTAGAAAAAAGGGAAGCTTCTGTGTTAGATGGCCAAGATAATTTTGATTGAGGACTTGGATGATGATGATGGTGGTGGTGATGGAGGATCACAAAATCAACCTAAACGTACTTCTCAAAGTTTGAGTTCAAGTCCTACCCCTTCTAAAAGTAGTGATGATGGTGGTCTGACTCCTCTATCTGATGTGGTGATGGTGACGGTGATGGTGATGGTGATGGACACGATCATGGTGGACACGACACTTGTGGTGGAAATGATGATGGCGTAGGGACTAGTCGAGGGCCTGAAGCCCAAGATGAGTCATTTGTGGGAAATTTTGAACTTTCTGATGTTAGAGGAGATTATTACGTTGAACAACCTGTCCCAAATTTACCTCAGAAACCTTTAGTGGATATAGTGAATAATTTTGGGGAATGTTGTCTTCAAGACCATTCATATAGTTGCAGCAGTTATAGCCATAGCTACCCCTATCCAGAGCGACCTCAACCATGTCCTCCAACATATAGCTTTGATCCTTATGGGTATCGTCATAGCCAATACATAATGCATGTCGATTGTGCTCCCCCACCTACTTTTTCATATTCTCCACCAGCACATCAAATAGATCAGCGTAGGGGGGATTATGAAATGTCTTTATTCACCTATGTATTCCCTACTGGCTGGGATGATGAAGCAAGTAGTAGCAACAATCAAGATCAGCTAGAATCGGAATATGAAGATGCCCCACCTCCACAAGCTCCACGTTACTCGTTTTGGTGGTAAATGAAAGTGATGGTAATTGCTAATGCCTAATAGGTATATAATATTTTTTTAATATAATTTCTACTAGTGCACTTGTATTTGTTTGATAATTGTTTCTCAATATATGACATGTCATTATAATAATTATAATTATTTAAATTATATACAAAGCATCTTTAATACTTCATTTTCATAACTTTTAAAAAAATTAAATGACATTTAAGTAAAATATTATGAATTTATGAATTTATGACACATAATAACATAAATTCACGAATTAGTTTAGAAAAATAATTAAAATTGTTCAGTAAAACTAGACTTACTAGTATAAAATTTAATAAAAATATTAAATCATATCTCAAAAGTAAACAAAATACATCAAAAAATATTTTAAACTCCAATAAATATAGTTTTAGAAAAAAAAACATGCATATCAGTTCATTTTTGTTGATATGTGCAAAAAAAAAAAAAAATATCACGGCTCCGATAACCGACCAGTAAAACTAGACTTGCTAGTATAAAATTTAATTAAAATATTAAATCAGATCTCAAAAGTAAACAAAATACATCAAAAAACATTTTAAACTCCAATAAATATAGTTTTAGAAAAAAAAAAACATACATATCAGTTCATTTTTGTTGATATGTGCAAAAATAAATAAAAAATCACGGCTCCGGTAACCGCTACTGTTACGCTATGACCGTTACGCCTCGAAACGGCGTCATCGCTACCGATACCATTAAGATAACCGCTACCACTATTTGAAACCATGCCTATCTCTTTTCTTCCGCCTAGGGTCGTTAGGTGTACTTGCTTTGTTCATGTACCTAAACACTCGAGTGGCAAATTGGATTCTAAGGCTATTAAATGTATTTTTATTGGCTACTCTCCTATCCAAAAGGGCTACAAATGCTATTCTTCTGTCACTTGCAAAGTGTTTGTCAGTATGGATGTTACTTTTTGGGAGACTGAGTCCTTTTTTCACCCCTCTGTCACGTCTCTTCAGGGGGAGACATCTAAATTTGAAGAGATATTGCCATCGGATACACTTATTCAGCCTCATCAGGAGTCTCATGGGTTAGTCTTTCCAAATCTTATACACCAAGACCTTATTCCTACCAAGGAGGAGAAAGAAGGGTCGGGTAAAGGGGAAACATAGCAGGATATTGTTGGACAACTAGATAGAACTGATATGCGTACTTATTCTTGACGACAGAATGATCAAACTACTCGTGTACCACTACTACCTTGCCAGTTACTCTCTCCGACCCCTGTTTCAGTCTCTTCCACTGCTTCACCTGGTAAATAATCATCTGTTGTTAATCTTGATACTTATGATTTACCTATTGCCCTTCGAAAAAGCGTTTGGGCATGTACTCAACACCCAATTTCACAATTTGTCTCATATGACTCATTATCAAGCCCATATCGTGCTTTTGTATAGACTTTGGCCTCTATGCCGATTTTGCAGGGTTGGAAAGAAGCTATAATTGAAGAGATGACAGCTCTAAAAAAGAATGGTACCTGGGAGTTGGTCTCTCTTCCAACGGGAAGAAACCAGTTGGGTGCAAATGGGTGTTTATTGTCAAATACAACGCAGATGGGCCAGTGGAGAGATTGAAGACAAGATTAGTTGCTAAAGGTTTTACACAGACTCATTGTATTAATTATCAGGAGACTTTTATCCCAGTTGTCGAAATAAATTCTGTTCGAGTACTCTTATCTTGTGTTGCTTCTATGGGTTGGCCTCTCCAACAATTGGATATGAAGAATGCATTTCTCCATGGGGACTTAAGGGAAGAGATTTATATGGATGTACCACTATAGTTCTCATCCCGTGAAACTGAAGGAAATGTGTGTAAATTGAAGAAGACTTTATATGGGCTCAAACAATCTCCAAGAGTCTGGTTTGAAAGATTCTTTAAGGCTGTGCTCAAATTTGGATATCGACAAAGTCATGCAGATCACACCATGTTTATCAAGCGTGGTAATAATAAGACAACAATTCTTATTGTATATGTTGATGACATAGTTGTGACAGGGAATGATGCAGAAGAGGTATCTCATCTCAAGACAAGTCTAGCTAAAGAATTTGAGATGAAAGTTCTGGAGGCATTACGATATTTTCTTGGCATTAAGGTAGCTAGATTAGAGAATGGTATCTTCATTTCCCAAAAAAAGTATATTCTTGATCTCCTAGAAAAAACTAGCATGTTGGGTTGTCAACCAGCAGGTTCACCTATTGAGGCTAATCATCATCTCAATAGCAGTGATGGTGAACCAACTAACAAGGATAGATTTCAGAGACTTGTGGAAAAATTAATATATTTATCTCATACTAGACCTGATATTGCATATGTTGTAGGGGTTGTCAGTCAATTTATGCATGATCCTCGTAGTGCACATCTTGATATTGTTTATTACATTTTGCGATATCTTAAGTCTGCTCTAGAAAATGGACTTCTATTTTCTATTCATGGTCTCATGAAATTGGAAACATTCACGGATGCGGACTGGGCTGGTTCAGTTGATGATAGGCGGTCTACATCAGGATATTGCATGTTTGTAGGAGATAATCTGGTTACTTGGCGAAGTAAAAAGCAGACGGTGGTAGCTAGATCAAGTGCAGAGGCTGAGTACAGGGCTATGGCACATGGCATTTGTGAACTTCTATGGCTCTGAGTTCTATTGAAGGATCAGGGATTTGAGTGTGAAAAGTATATGAAGTTGTATTGTGATAATAAAGCTGCCATCAACATCGCTCATAACCCAGTACAACTTGACAGAACAAAGCATGCTGAGATTCACATACACTTTATTAAGGAGAACTTATGCAAGGGTTCGATTGGTATACCATTTGTTAAGTCTGCAGATCAATTAGCAAATATTTTTACTAAATAGCTTAGTAGTAAGGTGTTTCACCTCATTATATGCAAGTTGGGTATGATGAATATCTATGCATCAACTTGAGGGGGAGTGTTAAGTTTGGAGTATTATTGTATTTTTGGTATGCTTCTCTCATGATATAAATAATAATGACAGGGGAGCTAATCCTAATTTTTGGGCTTTCTTTTCATCATCACAATATTTCTCTCTCCAATTCTCTCTCAACTCTTTACTTTTGTTTTTTGTTTGTACATCAATCTTAACACTACATGTGGTTTTGTACTTTTTATGGTCTATCATCTTATATAATGGAAAAGTAAAAAGAAGGCAATTGTCTCGAATCTTCAACTAAGGCAAAGTATCGAGCTATGGCCCAGGGTACTTGTGAAATACTTTAGCTCCAGTCTATTCTTACTGAACTAGGAGTTGAAATCTAAAGTTTAGATTTTTAGAGTTAGAGATAAAGAAGAAATGAGAGATAGAGAAACATAGAATTAAGAAAATAGGTTTAGATTCTACTCTATTCCCTGCACCTCTAAGTATTTATATTAAAGTAATAAACGTCTAAATTACGAGAAGGCCTTCTAAATATAAACAAGAAAAATAAAATAAGAAAATAACTATGTTAATACTCTTCTTTAAGCTGAAGCATAGAGATCAAATATGCCCAGCTTGAAGGATAATTGCTGAAAGGTTGAGCGTGATGAGGATTTTGTGAAAATATCACCAAACTGGTCTTCAAAACGAACATACAGAGTAGTAATGTGCTTCTATTATAACAAATCACGAATGAAGTGACAATTAATCTCGATATGCTTAATTCGCTCATGAAAGGTGGGATATTAGCAATGAAAATAGCGGTATGATTATCACAAAATATTTGCATCGGAAAAGAAACCTGAATTCTAAAATCCACAAGAAGAGACCGGACTCAACATTTTAGACGCAGCATGGGCTATAGCACGATACTCCGCTTCAGCACTAGAACGGGCAATAACCGCCTATTTCTTACGAAGCCAAGTAATCAGGTTTTCACCAACAAAGATGCAATAGCCAAAGGTAGACCAACGATCAGAGCGATTGCTAGCCCAATAAGCATCACTAAAACCTACCATTGACAAGGAGTGAGAAGGACAATAGAGTAGACCTCGATCGGGTCCACTCTTCAAATATTGCACAATTTGACAAACAACATCAAAATGAGATTGATGAGAAGCATGCATAAATTGATTAACTAACTACACTAACTGCATAGGTAATGTCAGGACGTAAACGTAAGATAAATTAATTTACCAACAAGGTGTCGATAACAGACAACATTAGAAAAGAGATTGCCAAAATCGGCATCTAGCTTAACCGTAGAATCCATAGAAGTATCAACTGGTCAAGCACCAAGAAGGCCAATTTCAGATAAAAGATCAAGAACATATTTTCGTTGAGAGAGAAAAAGGCCCTTAGAAGACCAGACAATCTCAATGCCAAGGAAATAGCAAAGTGCGCCCAAGTCCTTAGTGTGAAAGGTGTGACTTAAGTGCCATTTTAGGCTGCAACACGAGCAGAGTTATCACCAGAAATTATGATATCGTCAACATAAACAATTAATATAACGATGCCACTAGTGTTGTGACGGAAAAAAAACAGAGTGATTCGCAGAGAAACGCTAAAAACCATAAGTAATCACAATAGAGCTAAAGTGATCGAACCAAGCACGAGGAGACTGTTTCATACCATATAGAGCCTTGTGCAAACGACAAACGAGATGCTCACTGCCCGAGGCAATAAAACCAGGTGTTTGATCCATACATACCTCCTCCTAAAGATCACCGTGAAGAGAGGCATTCTTGATATCGAGTTGATACAATGGCCAAGAACGGCTAACCGCCACAGATAAAAGAATTTGAACAGAATTAACACGTGCGACTAGTGAAAAGGCCTCTAAATAATCAACACCATAAGTCCGAGTGTATCCTTTAGCCACTAAGCGTGCCTTAAGCCACTCAACAGAACTATCGAGAAGATATTTGACGGTATACACCTAACAATAACCAACTATTTTTTGACCTGGAGGAAGAGAAGTAAGGTCCCAAGTTTGATTATGATGAAGGGCACTCATTTCCTCAGTGATGGCGTGTTTCTATCCAGGCAAAAACATAGCCTGCTTGTAAGAAGAAGGAATAGAAACAGTAGACAAGGTACAAGCAAAGGAATAAAGATAAGAAGAGAGATGATCATAAGAGACATATTGAGCGATAGGATGATGAGTACAAGTGTGTTTACCTCACCGCAAGGCAATAGGCAGGTCATCAGCCGAAGGTAGGACCGCAGACAGAGAAGATGATGTGGTCGGGCCATAAGGCACAACAGGCCGGTTTTGAGAGCGGTGGTACATCTGTAGAGGAGGAAAATGTACCTGCACAGGAAGCTTAAGTGGCAAAGGGAGCGTAGGAGTGATGAACTCTCCCTCACGACAACAGATAAGATCAGAGAACAAGTCCTGACCAGCAGAAGTAAAGAAAGAAGTCGACTCAAAAAACGTGACATCAACACTAACAAAATATCTACGAGACTCTGGATAGTAGTAACGATATCCTTTTTAAGTGCGAGAGTACCCGAGGAAAACACATTTTATAGCCTGAGGAGATAACTTGTCAAGATTGGGATGAAGAACACGAACAAAGGGAACGCAACCAAATACTCGAGGAATGAGAGAAAGAGGCAGAGAACCAGGGTATAATAAGGAAAATGATGACTCATTGTTCAACACTACAAAGGGCATACGATTAATGAGATGACATGCAGTGAGAATAGTATCACCCCTAAAATGTTTGGAGACATGCATTTGGCAAAACAAAGTATGTGCAACATAAAAAGTGTCTATGTTGACACTAAGCGACACCATTCTGCTGAGAGATATGGGCGCAAGTAGTCTGATAAATAATACCACGATCCACACAAAAGGAGTCAACAGTAGACTGGACATATTCTAAAGTATTATCTGAGTGAATAATTTTGATCCGTTTGCCAAATTGTTTGAAAATCTCATTATAAAATTTGGTAAGAATAAGAGGCAACTTAAATATGTTCTTCACTAAAAATAACCAAGTCATGCAAGAGTAATCATCAGCAAAGATAACAAAATAGAAATATCCATTAGTACTAGAAGTTCGAGAAGGACCCCAAATATCAGTATGAATTACATCAAAAGACGCAGACTGACAACCATTACTACTAGAAGGAAAAGAGCTACGGTTATGTTTGCCCAAACAACGAGCCTCACGCTCTAAACTAGACACAGAACCCAAAGTAGGAATAACTAACTTCAGTTTGGCTAAGGACGGGTGTCTCAACCAAAAATGCCACTGAAGAGGAAAGACAGAAGCACTCAAGGCATGGGATGTGTAGAGAGATGCTAGATCAACATTTAAAAAGTAGAGACCTATTAAGTATATTTAGTTTTAATATATTAAGTATTAATAATATCTTATGGGGATGCCCACGGTATCTACTGTATGCTCTCATTGCTTAATAAATACGTGTACGTCTCACAATGAGAATATAGACTTTTTCATATTCTTTCTTTCTTTTCTAACATGGTATCAGAGTCATGATGAAACCCTAGCTTATCACGAACCCTAACCTCCACCAGAACCAGCCGCCACCTAACCCTAACCACCAGACGCCCGCCGTCCTCCGATGGCCCTCTAGCCGTCATCGCCGACCCTGGTCGGTTTTCCCGGAGCTCACGCCGACCACCGTCGGCTATCCCAGTAACGTGCGCCGACCCTCTTGGCCTTCTTGGGGCATCGATCTTCCTCGTTAACTCCTCTAGGGGTGACGACGACCTTTGTCGGACCCTCCTAGGGTGGTTTTGACCCCTGTCAGTTCATTGATCTCCTCTGTCAACCCCTCCAGGGGTGACGACGACCTTCGTCGGATCCTCCTAGGGTGGTTTCGCCTGCCGTCAGCCCTATCAGTCTCTCAGGGAGGGAACTTCGCCTGCCGTCAGCCCATCTAGGGCCTCCGGCGACCCCTGTCAGCCCCTCCTGGACCTGTGCCGACCACTGTCAGGCCTTCCTCTGCCTCCGACGACTACTGTCAGCCTCTCCAGGGCTTGAGACAGACCCTGTAAGCCCTTCCTCAGTCACTTGGCTTGACTTTTCTCTCTTTCCCTCACTGCATCAGTCTGCCAGTGTAGCTCCGTGGTGTCTGTGAGTTTGATGATGCTGTGAGGGTCCGGTGCGGTTCTTTGTTATACCTCCGTGTGGATTGAGACTTGTGTTTTTTTTGTGGTATTTTTTGATCCCCTTGTTGGTGAACAAGGATGTTAGAGGATTCCGTAACCCGTGAATCTCAGGTTGAAGCTGGTCGGTAGCGTACCACAGAAGTGTTTTCGTCATCCACACGGTTAGTTAATCGGCGACTTGATGGCGCCAATGGTTATGCATTTTGGAAGAAAAGTGTTCTCAAGTCTTTGCAAGGCATGGAGTTGGATTCCCACCTGTTTGATGATCCTCCATCACGAACATCAACGACTTTTCAGACTTGGACCCGGGATAATGCCCGAATATTTAGTCAGTTGCTCAACTCGATGGATCCTTCTGTTCAGGCTTTGGTGGCAAACACTAATACTGTGCGAGAGATCTGGTCCTCATTAGAATCCATTTATTCAGCCACTAATGATCTCTCCCGCCTATATGATGTAATGAAAGGTTTCTTTCAGTCCCAGCAGTCCGAAAAGCCTCTTCAGGATCATTTTATGCAATTCAAGATTTTGGCTGATGAGTTTGATCGCCTTTTCCCGTTCACAAATCAGTTGTCTCAGTTTCAGTAGCAGATACAACAACTTTTGGTGGTGTGCTTCTTAACCAGTTTGGATTCCGAGTTTGATTCCGCTCGATCTCATATTCTTGCTGGGGCAGACATTCCCACTCTCTTCGAGACATTCTGACGTATGAGTCGGGCATCCCGTCGGGATGGGTCTCATAGTGCTAGTACATCTCCTGTTGAGACCTCTAATCAGTCCGCTTTAGTGGGTTTTCACAGTAACCGCAGTGGTCGGGGCCACGGTCATAGCAGTGGTAGCAAGTCTGGTCGTGGAGGAGGTCATAATGGTGGTCGCGAGATCCGTACATGCCACTATTGCGGGATTTGGGGACATATTTGCAATGAATGTTACAAGCTTCATAGGAAGCTCCAACTGGTGGCTAATGCCACATCTGATTTCAGTCAGCAGGACTATATCCAGCCCGGCCCACAAGAGGCACCCACCTCGACTAGACGTGTTGTTGAGATGACTGCTGTCGAATATGATCAATATATGTATGTTCAGATTGCACAGAGTACGAGCTCTTCTGAGGTACCAGCGGCCACCTTTGCAGGTAATCCTACTGCATGTGTGGCTACCCCTCACACTTGGATTGTTGATTCTGGCGTTTCTACTCACATGGCTGGATCATCAGGTATTCTATCATATTGTAAGCTGACTCCTGGTCATGCTGGTGTTTTGGTGGCTAATGGATCCTCTTTAGCTGTTGAGGATCGTGGTATTGCGACACCAACTCTTGCTCTCTCTTTATACAATGTCTTGCATACTCCTGCTAATCCTTTTAATTTATTATCCATTAGTCAGATTAGTCAGATTACTGCTGATTTGAGATGCTCTGTGATATTTTTTCCTGACTCATGTATTTTTCAGGATCTTATGACGAAGAGGATTATCAGTAAAGGAAGGGTCTCTAGGGGGGTGTACCTGCTTGATGCTGCTCCTGTTCAGGCGTATTCTACCTTGTCATCTTCTGCCCTTGATATTCATTGTCGTCTTGAGCACCCTGGTTTGTCGAGTCTTAAAATTCTGTACTCTAGTTTAAAGTCTGTGTCTGTCATTGAGTGTGAGTCATATCGTTTTGCCAAGCACCTGCATGTGCCTTTTCAGTCTCGAGTCAATAAACGAGCTTCTGCTCCATTTCAATTAGTCCATTTTGATGTATGGGGACCTAATCCGGTCACTTCATTATTTGGTTTTCGCTATTTTGTGAACTTTGTAAATGATTATTCTCGTACCACATTACTATATTTAATGAAAAATAAATCTAAGGTTTTATCTGTATTTACTTAATTTTGTATGACCGTGCAAACCCAATTTGGTACCTGTGTTAGGGTTTTGCATAGTGATAATAGGGGGGAGTATCTATCTACTGCCATGAGAGAGTTTTTAGTGAGTCATGGTATTTTTCCATTAGACATTCTGTCCTGATACTCCCGAACAAAATGAGGTGACTGAGCAAAAAAATAGACATGTTTTGGAAACAGCCCGTACTCTTTTATGTCATATGCATGTCCCTCATCGTTTTTGGAGTGAAGCTGTTCTTACGGCCTGTTATCTTATTAATCGAATGCCATCTACTGTCTTGAGTGGTGTTTCTCCGATATCTGTATTAACTCCTCTGTTGCCTGGGCACTCCTTGCCTCTTAAAATCTTTGGTTGCGTATGCTATGTGCGTGACACCAGGTCACAAGTTACTAAACTTGATGCTCGGGATATCAGTATTACTGTCCTGCACCAACACCAAAAAGGGTATTAGTGTTACTGTCCTGCACTTTGTCGGTTTGTTGTATCTCGGGATATTACCTTGATAGAGTCGACCCCTTTCTATTCTCCTTCTCCTCCTGTTCCACCTCTGCGTCGTGAGTCACCTCCCTCCCCTTTGTCTGTCGATTTCTTGGTCTCTCGGATTACACCTAATACTCCTGCCACACCTTCTGAGCCGCTCCCTGCGTCACCTCTTGCAGCTTCGCCCTCCCGTGATCTGCCTTCTGCTGAGCCAGTTCTCTTATCGGTTGATCCGCTGGTAAGTGAGCCATCTATTGTTGCCCGTCGCCCTTATCGTCTTTGTCGAGATCACCCACGGTATGTTGATTCCTATAAGGGCTTGTCAGCTTCTCTACGTGCTTTTATTTCTACAGTTGATACTACTGCTGTTCCTGGTAACGTTTCAGAGGCTCTCTCCCATCCTGGTTGGCGTTCTGCTATGTTAGAGAAAGTGTCTGCCCTGGATTATAATGGCACTTGGGATCTTGTTTCTCTTCCTGCCGGGAAGCAGGCGGTTGGCTGCAAATGGGTTTACACTGTGAAGGT
>JAOTRH010055880.1:0-18985 GCA_034768845.1 Heliamphora exappendiculata
ATATAATATGGATAGATGAACTATAGAGTTTGGGTGTTTACGTTATGTTGGTTTTATTGAAAATTAATTGAAATGGAAAGTTAATCCAACGGTTTAAGTATTGAGATTGGGAGGTACCTGTGATTTTTGAATTGGATAATGAATTTGGGGCACTAATACGTTGTTGGAGCCATATAATTTGGGAGTTTATAATTTTAGAGTTAAATTCGTAGTTATGACAAAGATTCGACAAATGTTAATACTAGCTTAACTTAATCTCTAAATTAGTGAGTTTGGTTTTGTGCACAAGTAAATGGAGTTCAAATTACTTGAGCTTTGTCATTTAATGATTGGAGGATTAAAGATCAAATAGTTAACTTGAACTCAAAGTATGTGAGTTTTGGGTATAACCTAGGTTGAAGTCATGATTTGAATGGTTTGAGTGCATGATAGTTGATGTTATGATGAAATTTGAGGCTCTTAAGGATAATTTTAGCCATAGTAACTTGTTAGTTACTGATTCAAAGGCTAAATGTGTGGTTTACTTGAAAGATTTGAAGGATTTATTAACACTTGGTTAATTAATGGTTTAATTTGTGAGACCCTGACTCGTTTTCTTTTTCGGCGTTTTGGACGCGCGTTACGTGTTTTCGTTTGAGTATGTTTTTATTGATTTTGATGCATGATCGGGCTTAGATATGCATGCGGGGCAGGTTCCCGGGGCCGTAGGCCGTTGTGGTGCGAATCTTGAAATTTTTTTAAAAAAAAGATATTTTGGAGGCCTATAAATATTTGGAGTTAGATATTTTCAAAAGATATTTTTCAAAACTTCTCCAGTAAGTTTTTTGTTTTCTCTCTACCTTCTCTCTAAGTTCTCGGGGGCCTATGGCTAAATTTTTAGCGACCCAACAGCGGATCCTTGCTTTTGGCGTCGTGGGCTACGCAACCATCCGGTCAGATTTCAATTTCGCCGAAGCTCAGTCTTGCACGTGGTTCGAAGCGTCGAGTTTTTAACTCACCGAGGTAGGATTCTAGACTTGTATGTGTTATAAGGGTGCTATGGGTAACGAGTGTCTTTTTACCAGTCGAATCGTTGTAGATCTGATTTTCTGTAAAGTTGGGTTTTTGGGTTAAAAACTGGGTTTTTGTTGATTTCGGTAGATGGAATCTGGTGTTGGGAGTTTCTTTTGAGGTCTCGGTGTTAGGCCTATATGTGAGAGTGTTCACGGTTGTTTAATCGGTGTTCTGAAGTGTCGATTAGAGGCCTGGAGGGTTGAACCCGTAGGTCGGGATCATTTTTCGCCGAGGTTCGGTCGATTGAACCATGGGGTTTGGTCGACTGAAGTTTGGTTTTGGGGTTCGGTCGACCGAACCTATGGGTTCAGTCGACTGAACCGTGTGTGATGCGTTTTGGTGGTTTCCAGTAGGGTGTTCGGTCGACTACGGGCTTAGGTTCGGTCGACTGAACCTGGGTAGCCTCGTTTTGATGGTTTTGTTTGGGTTTTGGTTTTCGATTGGCGTCCTACGGTATTCAATTGATTGATTTATGGGAATTGGTCAATGCAAATACCTGTGGATTCCTTTGGGTGTCGTGTTGGTGATTAGCCTTCCTCTTGTGGTTCTTAGTCAATGGAATTATGGGGTTCTATTGATTGAAATCATGGAGAGGGGAGTTAGTTGTTCCTCGGTTCAGTTGGCGTTGTGGTTTCGGGGGTCGTGAGGTGGCCTGGGTTGTTTTTGTGATGCTGTCCTCGGGTGTGACGTGCATAGTTGGTTTAGCGTTTGTGGCACGGTGGTGTGAGTGCTGGTTGGGTGCGCGATGTGTGGGTTCGTGGTTTGGTTTAAGGTGGGGTTCTGGTGAGAATCGGTCTGTGGAAGGTTTTAGGTGTTGATCTCCAGATTAAGTGTTAGTTGTCCTTGTGTGTGGACTGGTCCCGGTTTGTGGACGGGTAGTTCGTGTATCGAATGACGGGTATGTGGCCTGTGAGGTCTTATCGGGTTATATGATTATGTGCATTTATAACTGTTTATTTATGTATGTAGATTACATGGCATAATATCTTATGTGTATCGTGGTTGCATACTGTAGAACTTAGAGTTTTATTAGGCATGGATGTTATGGATCTGTGGTGCGCATGCATGTGATGTGTGTGGTATGCTACATGAATTTAAATCCTGATTAGGTTATGCATAGGAATGTTCGGTGTTATCCCGTAGTTTTTGGTGTTATCCCGTGATTTCAGTATTATCCCGTGGTTTAATCCGTGGTCGACGGTTCAATCCCGTGGCTTACGGTAAGGCATGCAGTTTTATCCTGTGGTTTGGTATGCTTATCCCGTTGTGTGCGGTCTTATCCCGCGGTGTACGATTTTACCCCGTGGGTTGGTCTATGATTTTATCCCATAGTATACGATTTTATCCCGGGAATATATGTTTATGTATGGATCTCTATCTCAGTGTTAGGACTGTGGTTGCGGCGTGTGAGGGCCGGTTGTATGTATCATGGGTTGCATGTATTGTATCATGGGATGGATAGACCAGTTTTCAAATTATTTTTAAGAGTCATGTGAATCGCGATCTAATAACTATTTTCCAACTGTTTTCAGGCTCCTGTGAGTGAGTCAAACACGGTTGTATCCTCGCTTCCCGTTTGCATGTGAAAACTATTTTCAAGGCTTGAAAGAGAGTCTAAACCTGCACTTCGGTTTCCTAGCATGTTTAGCTTATACTCCATGCTTGTCTAGTTTCTGCTGAGCCTTGGCTCACGGTGTGTGAATTGTTTTTCTTCAGGTACTAGTCACGCTGGTTGATCTGGAGGTGATGGAGGAGGTGGAAGAGTGTAGTCTTCCTTTTTGTTAGTTTTGTTACAAGTATGTTGAAACATGTTTTCTCGGCGTTGGAGCCTTGTAATGTATGCCGTTTGGCGCTTATATACAATGCATGTATGATTTATTTTGAGAGCGTATTCTCGGTTGGGTATCATGTTTGGTCGTTTATGGGTGTTTCACGTGGCCCAGAGTTTGGGGCGTGACATAATTGGTGTAGGTTTAATACAATTAAGCGGATGGTTTAATTTTTTACACTTTGTTAGTGGTGTTAGATAAATAACTTGAATTCTTATGGATTAATGGTGGACTCTATTACTGAATGTAAAGATTTGGGAATGATGAGATAGATAT
The DNA here is from genome assembly GCA_034768845.1 of Heliamphora exappendiculata. Lineage (NCBI taxonomy): Eukaryota > Viridiplantae > Streptophyta > Magnoliopsida > Ericales > Sarraceniaceae > Heliamphora > Heliamphora exappendiculata. The sequence goes on from JAOTRH010055880.1 coordinate 3,159, forward strand.
ATTCCTGTTTATGTTAATTAAAAAACATTGGTTATGTGATGTGTGATCTAAATTGGTAAACTTTTTAAATTGAAATTAGTAAGGATTAACGGTTGATATGGTAACATGAGTTGAAAATGTGATGAATTTGGCTTAACCCAAATGAGCTCTTGGTAAATTTGACTTGCTTTCATAGTAATTGAGGAGAATTATAAAATTGGAGTTTTTGGCAGAGTATATGACCTATGTTTGTTTGTTGATAAATTGTGGCGTTTGAGTTGAAGTCATATGTTCATTTGAAAATTGGGAAAGAAATGATGCATGGAAGTTTAAGTTGGTGTTGTTGAAATGTTTGATTTTAATGGAATTTAAGTGAACTAATTGGTTGCTTGAGCTACCTCACTTATTAATTTTCGGTTCTTGAGTTAATACTGTGCATTGATTTGAAGGTTTAGACAATTTTGCATGTAAACCTGTGTAGGGGTTCTCGAAATATTTTGATTACATGGGAATTGGATAAATTTGGAGAGTTCAAAATTTTTTGAGGTTATATATAATATATGGATAGATGAACTATGGAGTTTGAGTGGTTACGTTATGTTTGTTTTATAGAAAATTAATTGAAGTGGAAAGCTATTCCAACGGTTTAAGTATTGAGATTGGGAGATAGTTGTGATTCTTGAATTGGATAATGAATTTGAGGCAGTAATACGTTGTTGAAGCCATATAATTTGGGAGTTAAATTCATAGTTATGACAAAGATTAGACAAATGTTAGTACTAACTTAACTTAATCCCTAAGTTAGTGAGTTTGGTTTTGTGCACAAGTGAATGGGGTGTAAACTACTTGAGATTTGTAACTTAATAATTAGTGGATTAAAGATCAAATAGTTAACTTGAACTCAAAATATGTGAGTTTTGGGTAAATCCTTGGTTGAAGTCATGGTTTGAATGGTTTGAGTGCATGATAGTTGATGTTATGATGAAATTTGAGGCTCCAGAGATAATTTTAGACATGATAATTTGTTGGTTAATGGTTCAAAAGCTAAATGTGTGGTTTAATTGAATGATTTGGGGTATTTGTTAACACTTAGTTAATTTATGATTTAATTGGTGTGGGTTTAATGCAATTAAAAGGATGGTTGAATTTTTAACACTTTATAAGTGGTGTTAGATAAATAGCTTGAATTCTTATAGATTAATGGTGGACTCTATTACTAAATGTAAAGATTTGGAAATGATGAGATATATACTCTTGTTTATGTTCATTAAAAAACATTGGTTCTGTGATGTGTAAGTTAAATTGGCAAACATTGTAACTTGAAATTTGTGAGGATTAACGGTTGATATGGTAACATGAGTTCAAAATGTGATGAATATAGCTAAACCCAAATGAACTCTTGGTAATTTTGATTTGCTTTCATAGTAAGTGAGAAGAATGATAAAATTGGAACTTCTCGCGGAGTATATGAGCTATGTATCTTGGTAAATTGTGGCGTTTGAGTTGAAATTATATGCCAATTTGAAAATTGGGAAAGAAATGACGCATTGAAGTTTAAGTTGGTGGTGTTGAAATGTTCGGATTTTATGGAATTTAAGTGAACTAATTGGTTGCATGAGCTATCTCACTTATTAATTTGCGGTTCTTGAGTTAATATTGTGCATTGATTTGAAGATTTGGACAATTTTGCATGTTAACCGATGTAGGGGTTGTCAAAATATTTTGATTACATGGAAATTGGAGAAAGTTGGAGACTTAGAAACTTTTTGAGGTTATATATATATATATGGATAGATGAACTATAGAGTTTGGGCGGTTACGTTATGTAGGTTTTATTGAAAATTAATTGAAATGGAAAGTTAATCCAACGGTTTAAGTATTGAGATTGGAAGATACTTGTGGTTCTTAAATTGGATAATGAATTTGGGGCATTAATATGTTGTTGGAGCCATATAATTTGAGAGTTTATAATTTTAGAGTTAAATTCATAGTTATGACAAAGATTAGACAAATGTTAGTGCTAGCTTAACTTTATCTCTAAATTAGTGAGTTGGTTTTGTGCACTATTGAATGGAGTGCAAACTACTTGAGCTTTGTAACTTAATGATTGGAGGATTAAAGATCAAATTGTTAACTTGAACTCAAAGTTTGTCAGTTTTCGGTATAACCTAGGTTGAAGTCATGATTTGAGTGGTTTGAGTGAATGATAGTTGATGTTATGATGAAATTTGAGACTCTTAAGGATAATTTTAGGCATGGTAACTTGTTGGTTACTGATTCAAAAGCTAAATGTGTGGTTTAATTGCAAGATTTGGGGGATTTATTAACACTTAGTTAATATATGGTTTAATTGGTGTAGGTTTAATACAATTAAGTGGTTGGTTTAATTTTTAACACTTTATATGTGATGTTAGATAAATAATTTGAATTCTTATGGATTAATGGTGGACTCTATTACTAAATGTGAAGATTTGGGAATAATGAGATATATGTTTCTGTTTATGTTAATTAAAAAATATTTGTTATGTGATTTGTGAGCTAAATTGGTAAACTTTATGACTTGAAATTAGTAAAGATTAACGGTTGATATGGTAACTTGAATTGAAAATGTGATGAATTTAGCTAAACCCAAACGTGCTCTTGGTAATTTTGACTTGTTTTCATAGTAAGTGAGGAGAATGATAAAATTGGAGCTTTTGGCGGAGTATATGAGCTATGTATCTTGATAAATTGTGGCGTTTGAGTTGAAGATATATATGTCCATTTGAAAATTGGGAAAGAAATGATGCATGGAAGTTTAAGTTGGAGTTGTTGAAATGTTTGCATTTCATGGAATTTAAGTGAACTAATTGGTTGTTTGAGTTACCTCACTTATTAATTTGCGATTCTTGAGTTAATATTGTGCATTTATTTGAAGGTTTGGATAATCTTGCATGTAAACCAATGTCGGGGTTGTCAAAATATTTTGATTACATGGGAATTGGATAAAGTTGGAGAGTTGAAAACTTTTTGAGAATATATATATTTGATATGGATAGATGAACTATGGAGTTTGGGTGGTTACGTCATGTTGGCTTTATAGAAAATTAATTGAAATGAAAAGTTAATCATACAGTTTAAGTATTGGGATTGGGAGATACTTGTGGTTCTTGAATTGGATAATGAATTTGGGGAACTAATACATTGTTGGAGTCATATAATTTGGGAGTTTATAATTTTAGTGTTAAATTCGTAGTTATGACAAAGATTAGACAAATGATAATACTAGATTAATTTAATATCTATTTTAGTGAGTTTGGTATTGTGCACAACTGAATAGAGTGTAAATTACTTGAGCCTTGTAACTTAATGATTGAGGGATTAAAGTATGTTAGTTTTGGGTATAACCTAGGTTGAAGTCGTGATTTGAGTGGATTGAGTGCATGATAGTTGATGTTATGATAAAATTTGAAGCTCTTGAGATAATTTTAGACATGGTAACTTGTTGGTTAATGGTTCAAAAGCTAAATGTGTGGTTTACTTGAAAGATTTTGGGGATTTATTAACACTTAGTTAATTTATGATTTAATTGGTGTGGGCTTAATACAATTAAGAGGATGGTTGAATTTTTAACACTTTAAAAGTGGTGTTAGATAAATAACTTGAATTCCTATAGATTAATGGTGGACTCTATTACTAAATGTAAAGATTTGGGAATGATGAGATAAAAACTCCAATTTATGTTAATTAAAAAACATTAATTATGTGATGTGTGAGCTAAATTGGTAAACGTTGTAACTTGAAATTAGTATGGATTAACTGTTGATATGTTAGAACGAGTTGAAAATGTGATGAATTTAACTAAATCCAAATGAGGTCTTGGTAATTTTGACTTGCTTTCATACTAAGTGAGGAGAATGATAAAATTGGAGCTTTTGACGAAGTATATGAGCTATGTATCTTGGTAAATTGTGGCGTTTGAGTTGAAGTTATATGTCAATTTGAAAATTGGAAAAAAAATGATGCATGGAAGTTTAAGTTGGTAGCGTTGAAACGCTTGCATTTCATGGAATTTAAGTGAACTAATTGGTTGCATTGATTTGAAGGTTTGGACAATTTTGCATGTAAACCGATGTTGGGGTTGTCGAAATATTTTGATTACATGGGAATTGGAGAAAGTTGGTGACTTGGAAAATTTTTCAGGTTATATATATATAATATGGATAGATGAACTATAGAGTTTGGACGGTTACGTTACGTTGGTTTTATTGAAAATTAATTAAAATGGAAAGTTAATCCAATGGTTTAAGTATTGAGAGTGGGAGATACTTGTGGTTCTTGAATTGGATAATGAATTTGGGGCACTAATACGTTGTTGGATGCTTATAATTTTGGAGTTTATGTATTTAGGGTTAAATTCATAGTTTCGACAAAGATTCGACAAATGTTAGTACTAGCTTAACTTAATCTCTAAATTAGTGAGTTTGGTTTTGTGCACAAGTGAATGGAGTGTAAGCTATTTGAGCCTTGTAACTTAATGATTGGAGGATTGAAGATCAAATAATTAACTTGAACTCGAAGTATGAGAGTTTTGCCTAAAACCTATGTTGAAGTCATGATTTTAAAGGTTTGTGTGCATGATAGTTGATGTTGTGATGGAGTTTAAGGCTCTTGAGGATAATTTTAGGCATGGTAACTTGTTGCTTAACGGTTCAAAGTCTAAATGTGTGGTTTAATTGAAAGAATTGGGGGATTTATTAACACTTAGTTAATTTATGGTTTAATCAGTGTGGGTTTAATACAATTAAGAGGATGGTTGAATTTTTAACACTTTATAAGTGGTGTTATATGAATTACTTGAATTCCTTTGGATTAATGAAGGACTCTATTACTAAATGTAAAGATTTGAGAACGATAAGATATGAACCCCTGTTTATGTTAATTAAAAAACATTGATTATGTGATGTGTGAGCTAAATTGGTAAAGTTTGTAACTTGAAATTAGTAAGGATTGACGGTGATATGGTAACATGAGTTGAAAATGTGATAAATTTAGCTAAACCCAAATGAGCTCTTGGTAATTATGACTTGCTTTTATTATAAGTGAGGAGAATGATAAAATTGGAGCTTTTGACGGAGTATATGAGTTATGTATCTTGGTAAATTGTGGCGTTTGAGTTGAATTTATATGTAAATTTGTAAATTTGGAGGGAAATGATGCATGGATGGTTAAGTTGGTGTTGTTGAAATGTTTGAATTTTATGAAATTTAAGTGAACTATTTGGTTGCTTGAGCTAACTCACTTATTAATTTGCAGTTCTTGAGTTAATATAGTGCATTGATTTGAAGGTTTGAAAAATTTTGTATGTAAACCGATCTAGGGGTTGTCGAAATATTTTCATTACTTGGGAATTGGATAAAGTTGTAGAGTTCGAAACTTTTTGAGATTATATATATATATATATATAGATGAACTGTGAAGTTTGGGTGGTTACGTTTTGTTGATTTTATAGAAAATTAAATGAACAGGGATGTTAATCCAACAATTTAAGTATTGAGATTGGGAGATACTTGTCGTTCTCGAATTGGATAATGAATTTAGGACACCATTACCTTGTTGGATGCATATAATTTGGGAGTTTATGTATTTATGGTTAAATTCATAGTTTCGACAAAGATTCGACAAATGTTAATACTAGCTTAACATAATCCCTAAATTAGTGAGTTTGGTTCTGTGCACAAGTGAATGGAGTGTAAGCTACTTGAGCCTTGTAACTTAATGATTGGAGGATTAAAGATCAAATAGTTAACTTGAACTCAAAGTATGAGAGTTTTGCGTAAAACCCAGGTTGAAGTCATGATTTAAAAGGTTTTTGTGCATGATAGTTGATGTTGTGATGGAGTTTACCGCTCTTGAGGATAATTTTGGACAAGGTAACTTGTTGATGTATGAACATTTATATAACCCACTAATATATGTTAACAATAGATATGTTGTCTATGTATTTTGTTATTTTTGCGCAGTAGTTGCATCACTTCATGGTCACATCAACCTCTGCACCACTTTTTCTACCATGGAAAATCATTGTATTTTGTTGTTTCTTTATTTTTTTTTTATGTTTTCCTATAGATCCACAAACACAGTAGTAGCACCTCCTCACGATCTCGTCAACCTTTACCACCACTCGATTGTATCACTATTACCATTAACCCAAACTTTGACCCTCCTAAAACCACGATTAGCACTGGCATTGCTCACATTTCTTCAATAGCCATATTGTAACTTTTTTTGTGATTCATGACTCTGCTAATCAACAACCACTTATGAAGCGTGAACACTTAATTTTCAGCGTTGTATATCTCTCTGACACTTGTCAGATAGGGACATGCCTCAGGAATATATCCTCTGGAATTGGAAATATTGCACCTACTGCATTCCACATCTTGGACACTCCATGTGACTAGTCTAATATGTAATATTGTTATCATTTCTCACGAAAACGTTTGGGACACGACACGGACATGTGTCTTGCACCCAAATTTGCCTCAAACAGGTCTGTAATGGTTTGTAATATAAAAAGTTATAATGGGGTTAAATTTTACTATTAAAAACTTATAGTCAATTAAAACTGAAAAGTCAATGATGTTTCTCCATCTATTTAAACAATAACCTCAGTCACAAGGAGATATATAGGGAGAGAATCTATAATCAATTTTAATTAGGTTTCGTTGCATTTTCTAATATATTAATATTACATATTGTTATGTTGTACTAGCTGAAGAAGAAAAAGAGGAATCACCGAAGAAGTCATCGCTTAAAAATTTCTATTTATGTCTTTGTGACTTTTGAAATTTTGGGGTAGTTGAGCTTCTTTTAATAAAGACTGTAGTGATTTATTGTATTGTTACACAATAGTAAATGTTTAATTAGTGGTATGATGTGTTTTTTAATTTCATGTGTGGATATGTCATGCTATTTTGATTATACTCTTATGTTATTGAAAACATTTTAATTAGTGTAATGTTGCATTATTTTTAATGTGTGAATTTCTTATGTTGATATTTATGCATGATGTTAAGAGTTTATTAGTTTTATTCTTTTTTATTTTTCTTTTATTTTCTTAATAAGATTCTTGTACTTATCTTTATTTTTGACCTAATATATATAAATGATATGAGGGTGAAGTAGGAAAATTAACCTCCTAAAACTCTTTCTTCTCATCTCTTTTCTTCTTTTCAATCTCTCATTCTTTCTTCTTCAAATCCTAAATTCATTTTTTTACTATTCAATTTGGTATCAAAGTATCTCCGATCTAACCCTAAAAACATTGTAAAGCTTCAGCCTTGGTCGCACAGCAAAAAGGCATCGCTGACGTCATATTCCGTCTGATGACGTCAGCATGACGTCCGCGACTGTACGGACGGCGAGAAATGCCGCTTCCCTGGTTCGATTCGCCTCAGTCCACTGATTGCTGCGATGATTTTTTGGAGATTGGAATATTTCGTGCTTTTTTAAAGTTTTCGCAAGTTTCGGACCCTAGGGTTTTCGATCTAGGCTTCGCGGCTTCGTTTTTGGTTCTTGGTGATTGCGATTCCTTCTATAGGTGCCGAATCTCTCTTCTCATGTTAGATCTATGGTTGTTTGGTGATTTTGGTCCATTTTTGGTCGATTTGAAGCTCGGCGCTGACTGTTCGTGGCTCGTCAGTGTGTGATGTTCTTTGGTTCTTGTTGTTCTGGCTTTTTGATGCTCTGAATCCCCTCCACAGGCACCAAAACTCATGATTCTTGCCAAATCTGAGATTGCTTGATGATTTTGGAGGGTTTCTTTGCTGTTTGAGGGTCCACGACTCATTTTTTTGCATCAGTGCTGCATTGATTCCTGATTTAGTTCTCGTCTCTTGGTGTTTCCAACTGCTTGGAATTACTGGTGTCTTTTTTTGATTGATCTCTCGTTGTTCATCTCTCACTGGTTAATTTCTGATTGATTACACTTGCTTCTTGAGTTACTATGGCTAAGAAACCACTTAGTGATCTCAAAGATGATGACTTGCCGCGTTGTGTCATTTCAAAACGCTTTAATAGTGTTAATTATTTAGCTTGGGCACATGCCTTTAAGATTTTTCTCAAAGGCAAACAGCGGCTCCTCCACCCAAAGGGGATCCTACCCTTTCTTGTAAGGAAACGATTGATTCTATTGTTATGGACTGGCTGTGGCATAGTTTGGAGCCTCATATTACTACTACAGTGGAGTTCTGTGATACCTCTAAGAAAATTTGGGACTCTCTTGCAAATTCTTTCTCGAACCAGAGCAATGTATCCCGTGTTTATGAGCTCTATGAGCAGATTTTTGCAACCAAACAGGCTGGAAAACCTTTGTCTGAATATTACAATACACTTAAGAGTCTCTGGGATCAGTTATTGCATATCGTCCTTTCACTACTGATTTACAGCAACAGAAGCGTCAATGGGAGAACTTCATGATTGCCTCCTTACTTTCTGGTTTAGATTTTGATCTCCGTGGGTTTAAGAACCAAATTTTGGCTAGTGAGACTTTGCCAACCGCATCGAATGCATATTCCTGGTTGTTACGCTACTCGTTGGGCCAATCTGCTGATATCCCTAATTTGCTTGCTCCTCTGCCTGCATCTGACTCGTTTGCCTTGGTTTCTACCCACGGCGGTCGTGGTTCCTTTCGTGGCAATGGTCGCGGTAATCGGGGTGGTGATCGCAGTAGTGGCCGTGGTGATAGAAAATGTGATCACTGTGGTGGTACTAATCATATTGAACTGTATTGTTGGACTAAGTATGGTAAACCTAATTATGTTAATCACGTTACTGATCCCACACCCTGGTCTGCTTCTGATTCTCCTCAGCTGGATTCCACTTCTGATTCTCATGGTGCTCTCACCATTTCTGTTTTACCTCCATCTTCCACGGCTACTTTAGCCAATTCAGGTAATGTTGCATGTACGGCTCTTACATCTCCTTCATGGGTCCTTGATTCTGGCGCTAGCTCTTACATGTCTGGTAATCCATCATTTTTTCTCATTTAACTCCTATCCAGCATCATATTGTTTTAGCTGACAGTTCATCTCGCCCTGTGCAGGAAACGGGTGTTCTACATCCATCTCCCTCTTTCTCATTGTCTTCTAGTCTTTATGTCCCTAATTTTCCTTTTAATTTACTTTCTGTTAGCCAGTTAACTAAAGCTTTACAATGTTCAATAACTTTTTCTCCCACTTCTTGTGTTTTTCAGGACCTTCAGACCAAGAAGATGATTGGTTCGAGGCATGAGAAGAATGGTCTCTATTATCTTGATGTTGCTCCGCCTTCCACTTCTTCTGTTTTGAGTGCTACTGTCTCTCCCCTTCAGTGGCATTTGCATTTGGGCCGCCCGTCTGTGGCTAAGCTTAAGTTGGTTATTCCTAGTTTGAGTCCTATGTCTGGTTTTAATTGTGAAGCTTGTCAGTTAGGAAAGTATCACCGTAGTTCTTTTTCTACTAGTAGTTAAAGTCAACCGTCCGCGTCTTTTGATGTAGTCCATGCGGACATTTGGGGTCCGTCTCGAACTCCCAGCAATAATGGATATTCTTATTTTGTTATTTTTGTTGATGACTATTCTCGCATGATTTGGTTGTTTCTGTTGAAAAGTTGGTCATAATTACCCTTTATTCTCTCGCTTTTATAATGAAATTTATACTCAATTTGGCAAACGCATCAAGCATATTCGATCTGATAATGCTCTTAAATATCTACAATCTAGTGTTGCTTCTTTTGTGTTGATCGTGGTATTGTCCACCAAACTACTTGTGCTTACACGTCTCAACAAAACGAGATTGTTGAACGCAAATATCGTCACTTGTTAGATGTTGCTCGTACCTTATTGTTTCATACTACGGTACTCAAGCAGTTTTGGGGGTACGCTATTCTTACTGCTTGCTTTCTTATTAATCGCATGCCTTCTGCTGTCCTCAATGGCCAGTCTCATTTTTTCTTGTTATATCCGACTTCCTCGCCCTTTCCTCTCACTCCTCGGATTTTTGGTTGTACTGCTTTTGTACATGTTCTTGATCCCAATTGTGATAAGTTGTATCCTCGGGCTCGAAAGTGTGTTTTTCTTGGTTACTCTCGTACTCAGAAAGGTTATCGTTGTTATCACCCCGAGACCCGTCGGTATTTTGTTAGTGCTGATGTCACGTTCTTCGAATCCACACATTTTTTTTACTTCTTCCAGTCTCCCATTGTCCTCTGATATCATTTGTTGTCGTGAGGGGGAGTCTCATTCTTCTTCTACTCTACCTTTACCTGTTTCTCTGCCCTCTCCTTCCTCTTTCCCTCATTTGCAGGTGTATCAGCGATCTAGTGCTTGACAGGTTGTTCCTTATGGCCTGGATTCGTCATCGTCTTTGGCTGAGGTTCCTGGGTCATCACCCCCTTCATCTGCCTCCTCTAACTTGCCTATTGCCTTGCGTCGTGGTAAGCGTGCCTGTACTCAACACCCTATTGCTAATTTTCTGTCCTATGATCGTCTCTCTCCTTGTCTCTATTCATTTGCTTTTACCTTGTCGTCTATTTCTGTTCCTTCCTCTTATAAACAGGCTATGTCCATGTCTGGATGGAAAATTGCTATGGATGAGGAAATGAGAGCTCTTTATTAGAATCACACTTGGGAACTTACTTCTCTTCCACCGGGGAAGTAAATTGTGGGTTGTCGCTGGGTATACACAGTGAAATACCTTCCCGATGGGTCTGTTGAGCGCCTTAAGGCTTGGTTGGTTGCCGAGGGGTACACTCAGACCTATGGTGTTGATTACTTAGAAACCTTTTCTCTCGTGGCTCATCTTAACTCCGTTCGCATCCTTCTCTCTATTGCGGTTAGCCGTTCTTAGCCTTTATATCAACTTGATATTAAAAATGCCTTTCTTTATGGCGACCTTCAGGAAGAGGTATATATGGATCAACCGCCTGGCTATAGTGTGGATGGGAGTGCTCATCTTGTCTGCCGTTTGCGTAAGGCGCTTTATGGTTTAAAACAATCTCCTCGTGCCTAGTTTGATCGATTTAGTTCCGTTGTACTTACTTATGGCTTCCAACATTTTACATCTGATCACTCGGTCTTTATTCGTCACTCTTCTAGAGGCACTATTGTGTTGATTGTATATGTTGATGATATTCTTCTTTCGGGTGATGATGCTGCAGGCATTCTTGATCTAAAAACCCACCTGCCACACAGTTTCATACTAAGGACTTGGGTGCTCTTCGCTATTTTCTTGGGCTTGAGGTTGCTCGTTCTTCTAAGGACCTTTCTCTTTCTCAACGAAAATATGTGTTTGATCTTCTTTCTGAAATTGGTCTTCTTGGTGCTCGACCTGTTGATACTCCAATAGACTCTTTTGTTAAACTTGATGCTGAACAGGGCAATCTTTTTGATGATCCTGGTCGATATCGCCGCCTTGTTGGCAAGTTAATTTCTCACTATTACTCGCCCGGACATTACATTTGCAGTTAATGTTGTGAGCCAATTTATGCATGCTCCTCGGCAGCCACATTATAAGGCCGTTTGTCGTATTCTCCGCTATTTAAATAGTACCCCCGACCGTGGCTTACTTTATCGCTCGTCTGATTCCTTGACTGTCACCGGGTTTAGTGATGCTAATTGGGCTGGTAGTCGATCTGATAGGCGATCTACGTCTGGTTATTGTACTCTCGTTGGTGGAAATTTGGTTACTTGGCGTAGTAAAAAACAAAATGTGGTGGCTTGTTCCAGTGCTGAGGCCGAATATCGGGCCATGGCTCACACCGCCTCTAAAATGTTGTGGGTTTGCTCTCTTCTTCGGCATTTTGGCATTTCTACACCACTTCCTATGCGAATGTTTTGTGATAATCAGGCCGCTATTTTTATTGCTTATAATCCAGTGTTTATGAGCACACTAAGCACATTGAAATTGATTGCCACTTCATTCGGGATTTGTTATTGCATAAACAGATTGCCACACCTTATATCCGTTCTGAAGACCAATTTGGTGATATTCTTACAAAGTCGCTGCCGCGTTCTACTTTTCATCATATGCTTATCAAGCTGGGCCAGTTTGACATTTATGCTCCAGCTTGAAGGGGAGTGTTGAGAGTTTATTAGTTTCATTCTTTTCTATTTTTTCTTTATTTTCTTAATAGGATTCTTGTACTTATCTTTATCTTTGACCTAATATATATAAATGATATGTGGGTGAAGGAGGCAAATTAACCTCCTAAAACTCTTTCTTCTCATCTCTTTTCTTCTTTTCAATCTCTCCTTCTTTCTTCTTCAAACCTTAAATTCATTTTTTACTATTCAACTCATGACATATATAGGAAATACGTAAAAGATGTTCACTTTTTTTGTGGTATTCTTGCTTTGTTCGTATCATGTGTTCATACTGGGGTTGTGTATGTGGCCTTGCTTCTTAGATAGCCACCTTCTTCACCTCCCACCATGGACTCAGATACAAATTTTAGTTTGGGTGCTTAGCATGGGGTTCACCCTAATTGCCATGGCTAAATATGTAAGAAAGAAGGCTAGATATTCATATATCTTAATCTTCTCTTGTTTTTAGCGCAAAATGGTGTTTGCAAAGTAACTTGCAACATTTTATGTGTTCTACAGGATTTTATGCCCAGTTTTATGGTTACGTAGTAGATACGTTTGTTGGGTGCAGAGCATTGACCAAGTAGATTTGTTTGAGACTTATCCCATACCCTTAATCTAGTATTGATTTATTTTGAGATGGATCTTCTACACAAGATTCCATCTAACGTAGCTCATTCTACCCACCTCATTGTTTCTCTTTCTTGCTTGCTTATTGCATGCAAAATATGCTGTGTATGCAAACACATGAATGATTTGACCATCTTTAACCTTAAATGTCTTTTGAATGTTTGCCTCCTACAATTGTTCTTTTACATTCATGACGTGTTGCAGTGATTGTTTATGACACAAGACATGTGTGATCAATGTTTGGTTGTGGTAACATTAATTTGAAATTTTCTTTTATTCATGGCTTTTTGCTAAAAGTGTACAAGTTATGCTGCTTATTGCATACTTTTCCTCTCACGACCTAATCGATACAAAGTGGAACTTAATCATTGTTTCGTGTTAACATGATTTCTAGTTTCAATCGAGAAGGCATTGGGTGAAGAATATTTTGAAGAATGGACATTTAGCTTAATTTAAGACATAAGGAATTTTGTTTAATCTTTCTGGTTTTGGCATGGCTAAGTTGGAAGGTATTGGGTTAAGACTGCTGGAATGGATGGTGTTGCAATTTCTTGGGCTTGGTTGCTTTGTGTTTAGGTGTTGGCTAGGCTTGACTGAGTTGGATAATTAATTTGGGCTGAACTTCAATTGGGTGGTTACTAGTTTGCTTCGGTTTGTATTCGGTTTGGTTTGAAAGCGGCCTGTTTTTTGTTTGGCTTAGATTTTGGGCAAGCGAGGTTGTGAGCTTAAGTATACTGGGTGAGTTAGCCCAACCTGGTGTGAACTGGTTCCTGGACTGCATCAAAGGTTCTAGGTTAGTTGATTATTTATGGTGTTTTCTCTACAGACATTGTCTCTCTCTTTTTGCTGCTTCTCTTTCTCTTTCTGGGTGGTGGTTGGTTTGGTTCAGTTTGCATTGGGTTTGGTTTGAAGGTGGCATGTTAACTATTTTTTGTTCGGCTTAGATTTTATGCTTGTTGAGTCAGTCCAGCCTAGTGTGAACTGGTTTACTGGAATGGATCAAAGATTCTAGGTTAGTTGAATATTTAGGGTTTCTTCTCTACAAACATTGTATCACTCTATGCTACTACTTCATTCTCTCTATGGGCTTGTTTTAGAACCAGTCGGGATAAAGGGAGAGAAACCCTAAATAAAATTCTATTAGGACTAAACTTCCTAAATAAACTAAATTCTGATGTTCTTCGTCTTTTTCCTCATTCGATGCCTTCTTATTCCCCATCATCTTGTCCTGATTTTGATTGTTGCAAACTTGCAACTTTCAGTTCATTAGCTGGATAATAGAAGGGTACTGAAGTTTCTATTATAATGGTTGTAGGTGGCTCTGATATCATTGGTTTTTATTTCACCATAAATAAGTTTACTTTTGCATGTTTTGTTCCCTAGTCAAGTAGTGCATTCTAATTTCCATCTGTAAGATTTTATATAGGCTGTAATATTTGGAAAGAAAGAATTAGAGGCACCATTATCCCTTGCAATGGATGCAGTAATAAAAGTATTTAAACGTTTTAATGGACTTCCTTAGAGTGATGGTGATGTTAAAGCACCTGAAGCTGCTGGAGTCTCATTTTGTTCAATCAGGTTGTTGGTGTCATATGCACAAGCCATTAATATAATTGGAAATAAAGTTGATACAGGAAAGCACCAGTGTCTCGGTTCGAGTTCTCTCAAGTGGTATGCTTTAATTGCGTTTAATATGTTCAGGCAACATGCACCAACAATCCTTAAAGATTATACTTTGCATTAATTTGGTCCTTGCAATTCCAATTGTGACACGTATCCCCTTTATGTTTTACATTTTGTCATATAGATTCAATTGTTAACAGACAACTAAATTTTTTATTGGAATTGGTCATGTGGGACTTGTATGATTTTGACCATTTGGAAGGGTAAAGTGGATAATTCATATAAACTCTCTTTAAACAAATTAAAATCGTTCATCCTAATCTACATTTGCTGATCATGCGACCATTTCTCAAGGGCAAATGGATTAATTCACATAAACTCCCCCTTTGAAAAAAGTTAGAACCACTCATTTAATCTACCCATGCACTTGACAAATTAAGGATCCCCCTTCCCTCGCCGTCCCTTCTCCACACTGCCACCTCCCTCCCCTGTTGGAGATTGAAAGACTTGGACAAAAAGAGGATGAGGGGGAGAGAGAGATAGAGGACAAAGGTGATCATGATGCTGCCCGAAAGAGAGTCGAGAGATGGAGGATAATGCAGAAGGATGGTGGAGGGACAATAGTGGAATGTAGGAAAATTTTGATTATTTTTTGTTTTTTTATCATTGTATCAAGGATAGTATGCAGTGTTGTCAAAATCATAGAATACGGGATACGTATCGTACGATACATAGCGTATGCGTATAAAATTATATGATTTGTTAAACGTATTGTAAAAGCACAAAAATCGTAAGCTACAAATGCGTATCGTATGATTATACTAGAAATCACGATACGTCTTGTATCGCACGATTTGTTTGATTAATGAAAATTTGACCTTTTCTATGCTTCTCATCTTCTCAATCTCTTTCGCTGTATGTATCAAAGTCACCGTTGCACCTAGGGTTCTTTTTAATCAGATTTCTTAAAAAGATTTCTCGCATTAGCGCCTAGGGCTTTTTTCGAACGAAATATTTTGAACTAGAGATGTGTCGAAGACGAATTAAAAGTTCTCTACTTTGCAAACCAAATTTCTATTATGCGATTTGTGACTTCACATCAGTGTTTTCGAACCACATAGCTGCTATGTGATTTGCAATTTGCAATTTGTGACTGCTCAATCTCATACTCTCCTCTCTGCTCTGCATATGTCATACTAGGTTTGGGAGTTGTGACTACCGACTACCTTTCGTAACAATCAATTAACGGTCGAGGGAATCTGAAATTAAAAAGTGAACCAGAAATCAAATCAGTGCCATTTTAGAAATCTCGGGAGATCCTTGTATTTGTTGTGATAAATCAAAGGAGAGGTGGTTGTAATTTCCCCAACTTTTTCAACTTTCCTTTCTCCCTCCCCCTCTCCCTATTCGTACCTGCTGCTCTTGTAGCGGAAACCCAAGACCTTTTTTATTTTTGTAGTTTTTGAATATTAGAATCTCTCTTTCTCTATAC
>JAOTRH010055891.1:0-18985 GCA_034768845.1 Heliamphora exappendiculata
TGGTTTCTATTAAATTGAACGAAAATTGTAACGGTTGGGATTTCTTTGATATTAAAATTAAATCTGATGGGGTGTTAGTGCACTTTTTGAAACTACATGGGAGGTTTCTGTTTTTGTCAGAAATCTCATGGGAGGTCAGTGAAATTTATCCTAAAATTTATCACTACCATATTATGTGAGAACAGCATATAAACTTGTCACATGATATTTCGAAACATGATATTTCGAAATACCGAATAATTACTCCAAACACAGTGATGTATAGCAACAAGGAGACAACATATCAAATTATTAAAAACACAAATAAAAAAGATTCATTTGCTTTCCACCCAATTTGCAACTATATGAGATTTTTCCTGTTTCCCACGGAAATATGGTTAAGCTCCGTTTGATATTTATAAAAATTTAGTTTTTTATTTAAAAAAATCAGCTTATGGGCTACAGTGTTAGTTTGATATATCTAAAAGGCCCAATAACTTTGTTTTTACGTAAAAAAAAAAAAAAAATTTATACCCAAACATACTAATTTTTGAATAAAATAATTATATGACTCTCAATTATCACAAGTCTCAAACATACTTTTTGATAGGCTCAATTATAAGGTAAGACATGCATTTGGAAATGAAACAAATCCGTTTAACTCGAAACTTGAAATTTCAACATTTGAAACTATAATATTTCATCTAAAAATTAAGAAATTTGATCCAAAGTACGAGTCTATTGCCTTCACATGCATACAAAATATGTGAACATGACCTTAGGGTCTTACAAAAGGTTACTCCAACCCACAAAACAATTATCTAAGAAAGAATTTCATTTACAACAATTTCTTTCCTCAAAAGGTGATACAAATAAGGATGTAATCCTATCAACTACCCAAAAGGGTTCGGCGACCTTCATCTCAGTCCAAAACATTCTTTCCGCTATCACCTAAAATATTATTAAACAACATGAGCCGAAATTTGTAGGAAAAAGACTAGTAATGAATATATACATGACATATGAAGATGATTATGTGGAATGCACACGTAAGTTTAACCGAAGAACACGTTGTTTGTCCCAAATCAAATTTTCAATACATCACCAAGGTTTGTGTAAAATAATTATCATTCCATACTTCTTAGTTTCGGCAAAATTAACCATTATGCCCAATCATTTTATCATTCCCAATCTATTCAACATATTTTCACATCCCATTATTTTATCCAATTAAGGTTTACCAACCCAATTTATCCATTAATTCATTCAAGTACCAAGGTCGGTCGACGCCTATAAACTTAGGCGTATTTATTATTACCGATCCACGCGAGGTCCGATGGATAAATATCCATTCTCTAGCACGACATAGAGAGCACACATTTTTCAGAATCACGTTATCTCGAACTAGGTAAAAATTAATTCAACCCTAGTGTAATTCTTCATATTCTCATAATTAATCACATTATCTCGAACTACAAAAAAATTAATTCAACCCTTATGTAATTAGATGTTTGGCAAGGCTATTGGTAATAGCTTTTAGCCTATTGGTATTAATTTTAACTGTAAATTATTTTTTTAAACACTCACAACTTTTGCTATAATTTATAACTACTTTTTCTTCTATTCTAATTACAAGTTATAATTTTTATCAAGCACTCACAATTTCTGTTACAAGTTACAATTTATAAGTTACTAATTTTAGCAATACCAAATACCACCAATGTAAAAATTATGTAAGCATCAAATCTAGTACTAGTAGGCAGGTGTGTGGTGGAAAAAAGCCTAGAGCCTCAGCCTATGGATCTAATTATTTAGGAGTTAGGACATGTTTCACATGGCTGTGCCTGGGAATTTTAGCTAAAGAACAAGCAGCTGGAGTCCTTGGCCCTTTGCGAGGGCCTTTTTTGTTTTTATTTAAACCGTAAAATTAATGATTGAGGGCCGGCTTACTCCTACTTGATTCATACTAGGAAAATCAGCTCTTTGTCCAAACACAAATAATGGGCCCAGCAACGGCCATGCATGTGTTCCATCCATTGTCCTTCACTCACAGTATTCTATTTTAAACTAATAATAAAGTGGGTCTTATTCACATGCCGTATTACATGAGTGAACAAATTTACTTTTTTCACCCCCACCTCTTCTTGGGTAATTCACTAGAAACTTTTAGAAGTATTACGTAGTATTATTGTTTTTATGGTATTTTTAGTTAATTATGTTGCGAAGTGTTTTAAATGTAATAATGTTTGTTGGATATATATATATATATATATATATATATATATAGATCATCCAACTATGACCTACATCTGTTGTGGTGAATGTTAACGGACATGGAGCGTCGTCTATGGGTTTGTACAAGGCACCACTTACACGTGTTAACATGACCAGAAGAGAGAGAGAGAGAGAGAGAGAGAGAGAGAGATTAATTCCAAATTCTACTTACCATGCCTTTGAAAGGTTGCACGGTGCAAGTAAGGACACTAGGCGCCATTCACTACGAATATTCTTTTTCTTCAATAGAAACTCTCGACCCCCTCTCTCTCGCTCCTGATTATCTTTCTCTCTTGATTATCTTTCTCTCCAAGTTATCTAACTTATATAATCGTTAGAGGGTCGTCAATTGGCATCGCATCAATGCCCCCTATTGACCTTTCTCCAATTTGTCCCTCATGCTCTTAATATGTGTCTTCGAGGAGAAAACTCAGTACATTCTAGAAGAAAGTCATGAGAGGATATGTGAAAATACTAGGGCGCAAGGTCACTAGTTAACAAGATCATAAGGGCGAGATATCATTGGCCAACAATGCAAGAGGATGCCAAGAAACACATCAAAAAGTGTGACAAGTGCTTAAGGTTTGCCAATGTATTTAGGCAACCCCGAACAGATATAAATCGATGACTAGTCCTTGGCCATTTGCGCAATGGAGTCTGGATATCTTGAGCCTTCTCTTAGTAGCAAAAAGACAAACGAATTTCTTTATGGTAGCGATGGACTACTTCGTAAAATGAGTTAAAATTGAGCCACTCGCAAAGATCACAGAGGAAAACATTACCAGGTTTATATGGAAGTCCATGGTCTATCGTTTTGGTATCCCTAGGCCGATAATCATTGACCACAACAAATAGTTCAATAACAAAAAGTTTAAGAATTTTTGTGGAGACCTCGATATCAAAATACATTATGCTTAGCCAAGTCATCTTCAATCCAATAGACAAGTTAAGGTCACAAATAGATCTTTTCTAAAAATTCTTAAAACTCATTTAGAAGCTGCAAAGGGACTATGGGCGAAAGACATAATAAATGTTCTTTATGCACATCGTACAATCGCCTAAACTCCAACTGGGGCGATTATATATATGCTAGCCTTAGGGCACAAGGCACTAAGTATAGTTGAAATAGGCTTAACCGGTCATGGAGCATTAACTTATAATAGTAGCGAGAGTGATTAGGGGTCGAGGAATGAAATGAATATTCTAGAGGAGATTTGGGAGGCTGCTGCTCTAAGAATGGCTATGTATCATGAAAGAATGACTATTCCTTGGCCAATACTGGCCAACAATGCAAGAGGACGCTAAAAAGCTCATCAAAAAGTGTGATAAGGGCTAAAGGTTTGCCATTGTATCTAGGTAGCCCCCAACATGTCTAAAGTCGATGACTAGTTGTTGGCCATTTAACGCAATAGGGTCTTGACATCTTGTTCCCTCGCCTAATAGCAAAAAGACAAATGAGTTTCTTAGTATTAGCAATCGACTACTTCACGAAATGGGTAGAATCTGATCCCCTCGCAAAGATCATAGAGGAAAACATCTCCAAGTTTATAAAGAAGTCTCTGGTTGTCGTTTGGTATCCCCTAGGGCGATAATCACTAACAATGATAACTAGTTCGATAACAAAAAGTTTTACGAGCTTTTATGGAAATCTCAATATCAAAATACATTATGTTTACCTAGGTCATCCTCCATCCAATGGACTAGTTGAGGTCACAAATAAATCTCTCATAAAGATTCTTAAACTCATTTAGAAGCTGCAAAGGAACTATGGGCAAAAGAGATACTAAGTATTTTCTGTTCACATCGTACGACCGCCTAAACTCTAACTGCAGTGATTCTATATATGCTAGAATCGACTGAATCCAAGTTTTTTTTCACTAAAAAAATACTAACTTTTGAACTAACTACCAATCAAGTCCTAAAAGTTAAAATTTTTTCCTTATTTTCATCCTAGTTTTTTTTCATGAAAACTAATAAACTTTCCTTCTTCATTTTTCTATTCTTCTCACCAATAAGGCCTTTTTATAGTAAAAGCATCTAGAATCAACCAAAATTGATTTTTCTTAAAATGATCACTAAAAACAAAATAACTAATTGAAATTATACTTCTTTAATCAAAATTACGAAACCCATCCTTCATTTTCGATAAATAACAGAGAGGATCCAAATTATCATTATTTTTAACATCTAGTCCATGTGATAACAATGCAATTATCTCGTAGTTGAGGCCCTAAGATATATATGGAAGCTACTGTTCAATATAGGGGAGACACTAGGAGAATTTGAAAGGGATGATTCACTCTATATGACCATAAACCATGATTCCACCTTCACCCATCTCTTTAATTTGCTAGATGAAAATGTGGGTGTCCTAATAAATGCAATACAGATCTGATATAAAATCAAATAGAAGGTACATCGAATGTAAAAACAACTATTCAAAAATAAAGAAGAAGTCTCTATAAGTAGAGAAAAAAATCTCACACATAGATAAACTAAATCTTCACACAGACAATCATTATTAAAACATACTTAGAAAAATTAAGAAGTAAAGTATAAAAAACATTCATCATGATCTGCTAGCAAAAATGATATTGTCGTATCCACCCAATTCTCGTAAAAATATTTATTGAATTTTTTAATTTTTTATTTAAATGCATTGAAAGTTTTTGAATGGTGTAATAATTTTAGGACGTGAAAGTCTCAAAACATGAGAACTACTAGTAGCACAGATTTCAACAAAAAAAAAAATTTGTCCTCGGCATTGAAGTGCATTAGTATATGGTTTAAGCCAAGCCAAGGGAAACATCTGCATCCAAAGACTTTAAGAAACTCAAGATCCGATGATTTTTTGAACAAAACTTCAAAAAGAGAGTGATTTTCAAGTTGAGAGCTTGGTAATCTATTTACAAGAAATACAGTTGTGGCCAATGCATCAAACCAGAATTGAATAGACAATTGGGATTGGCGAAGAAGTGTTGTTGCAGTCTTCACTAAATGTCTGTGTTTTCTCTCTGCTACTCCATTTTGGGAGGGTATATGTGGACAAATTTTTTGGTGTAATATACCTTGATTAAGAAGAAATTGTTTGAGTTTATTACTATTGAATTCCCGTCCTCCATCTGACCTGCAAACCTTTAGTATTGAATCAAATTGCTTTTCTGCTTAGACTTTGAATTTAATGAATTTGTCATACACTTCACTCTTATAGTGTTAAGGAAAGATTCATGAGAACTTACTGTAATCATCAATAAAAAGAAGATAGTATCTATACTCAGATTCAAATTGTGAAATTGGCCTCTAGACATCACCATGAATTAAAGTTAAAGGTTTATTGATAGTAGAGTTCGACAATTCTAAATGAAGTCTATAACACTTAGAAACTGAGCAATCTATGCACAGAGAGTTGCTCTTATTTGGAGAAACTGGTAAATGAAATTTCTGGACCAAATGCTTAAACTTGGAGGTTGAAGGATGACCTAGCCTCTTGTGCCAGATCAATTTTGATGTCTGAGCAGCAAAGCATGATTTTCCAGCAGTAGAAGATCTGCCAACTAGAAGTTGGTATAGCCCTTGTGTAGATCTTCCTTTACACAGAACCTTCTTTGTGAGTTTATCCTGTATAATCACGGATTTTGCATTAAATGTAATATTGCACTGATTGTCATTTGTCAGCTGATATACTGATACAAGGTTGGAGTGTATTCAGGGAACATGAAGAACATTACTTAACTTTAGTGAGCAACAAGGTGTAGCAAGAATACCATTTCAAAAATTCTAAATAGCTAGAGTGTTCCCATTTCCAACTACCACCTGATCTGTCCCATAATATGGTTGAGGATTTGTAGATTTTCAAGATCATTAGTTATATGATTTGTTGCTCTATAATCTATATACCAACTTGCTTGTGGAGAGTCCAAACTTGTAGTTGAAACATATACCGTTGTATTTACTATATTCGAGTTATTTGAAATGGACGAGTTGTTCCTTTGAAATGAAGTATCCAATCTATGCCAACATTCAATTACTGAGTAATTTAGTTTGCCACAGATTTGACAAGTTATAAACGAATTGGGTGAATTCAATTTGTAGTTTCCATTTGTGTTCTGATTTGCTCCTGAATTATAATTTGATGAAGATCTTCCACCTCTTCTTGAGCTTTGTTGTCCTCCACTTCAGAAATTTCCTCTGCCATAGTTATTATACTGTCTTCCTGCTCTCATATACTGTCTTCCTGCTCTCATAAAGTTACCATTTCTTGTATTTGTCGAAAAAGCCATTAGAGTTTCAAAAATATTAGGTATTTTCTTCTTCTCAATATGGATTGATTCAGAACATAACAAAGCTAATAATTCTTGCATAGAAATCTGACCTGGTCTTCCTCTAACCATAGTCTTGAAAGCAACATATTCTTTTAGTAAACCATTTAGGGTAAGGATGACCAAATATTCATCTTCGACTTGAACCGAGGCCAGGAATAACTGATCTGCTATTTCTTTGATTTGAGACAAATAGGTTTTCGTAGTGCATCCTTTGTTTGTTACATTCTGTAACTTATTTTGAGTTGATGAATGTGTGATCGAGAGAGTGAAGTGAATTTCGACTCCAATGTATTCTAAACTTTAGAACTTCTTGAACAAAGTAGAATTGTTGCACACACCGAGGGGCTCAAGGTTGCTGTGATGCAACTAAAAATTTGTGCATCGAGTAATTCCCATCTTTGAAAATCAGGATTACGAACCTGTTTGTATTGAAGATCAAGAACAAATTTTGGAGGTGAGACAGATCCATCAATATGATTGAGAAAACCAGTTGCTTGAAGCAGATTTTGTATTTGGTTCTTCCATATAATGTTGTTGCTATTATCCAACTTCACTGTAACTAACGAATTGAGATGTGAAAGAAGTACAGACAAGGATGAATTTGATGTGGTTGAAGAAGATGATTCAGTCATTGAAGATTTGGTCGTAGGAGCTACCAAGGCTTTGGTACCATGTTGAAAGTTGAAATTCAGAGAGTATTTTTCATTGCTAGAAGATATTTTTGTTTTCAAGTCATATCTCTTTATATACACTAATACCGGCTAACCACCTAAGTAACTAACAAAGCTTTCTAACTAACTTCCTTAATCTTCTGATTAACTAACTATAAGTCTTTTTTTTATTACAGCTGTATATTCTCTTGACAGCTGATGCTGTTGTGCTAGGCATGGTGCTTGGGCATGAGCTGGGACTTTGGCTTTGTGCTTGGGTTTGCTTGGGCATGTGTTACTGCTGCTTGCTGGCATGTGCTGCCACTGCTTGCTTGGACATGAGCTGCTGCTACTTGGGCATGTGCTGCTGTTGCTGCTGCACTAGATCAGCTTGAGCATGAGCTACTACTGCTGCTGCACTCGATGGGCATTCCACAATGCTTAAAACAAAAACAGATTTTCCAAAATCAATGGCTTAATTTGTCCATAAACTTCCTCAAAACGGCATACGATGCCTCATAAATGTATGTACAAACTACAAAAAAAATGTAGCATGACTAATACCATGTTTAACTAACTCTTCATATGAAATTTATTCGTTAAAATGGCTAGTTAAAATAGTTATTTAATATATTTTTAGTACTTTAATTGGCTCTCTATCTCATTAATTATTTTACATTTTATACTTTAACTAGTTAAATTTAGTTAATTATTGAAGGCTAGTCAAATAAATTTGACCAATAAACATATGACACATCATCAATTATGTATTGATGTATTTTTTGCGTAGTTTACCTAACTAAAATATCTAGTAGTGTTAGAATAGATATATAAAAATTAACTAGCTAAAATGAATAATACTTTTTTTTAGTACATTTTGGCTAGCCAGGTAAAATAGCTATTAGAGTATCTCTACTAGACTAAACCATACCAAATTGAACCGAACTAAGTTTTTGTCCCAATCAATTAGGTTATCTATTTAAATTCTTTTATGTCATTTTGCTCTCTTAAGGGTTATATTTTCTTTTAGATTTAAAATGTTCATATCTTTTCTTAATACGGTATCACATGTCAATTTAAATGTAGATCTACCCCTCCCCTAGTGTTTTCAATACTCATGATCTTGTCACATTTTTTAGTACTGAACTAACTGGTTTACATTGTATATATCCAAATTACCTTAATTGGTGCAACTCCTACTATTCCATGAATCTACTCATCCCAAGTTTTATTTTTTCTAGACTTACCACAAATCTAACTTAATATTCTCATTTTCGCAATACTCATCTTATTTATGTGATTTTTTTCAACATTCTCTCCCATATAAAATTAGTAGACTAATAGTTGTCCTATAAAGTTTTTTTTTAATCTTATAAGTATCCATTGATTTGCATCTCTAATAAACTTTCTATACAAAATTTGTTAGCTAAAATGGATATCTAACATGAATTTTTAGTGCTCTAACAAGCTCTCTACCCTATTTGTTTTTATATTTCACAATTTTTGCTAACTAAGAGCAAGGGTGAAGCTACCAAGGGTGAGTGGGGCTATTAAGAGTGTTTGAAATTGTTGGAATTACGAGCTTTTAGATTATACCTTGTAGAGTAAGAGTTGTGAGTGTTTGGTAAATGTGTTAGTTTCTAACTAAAATTAAAAAAAATAGTTATAACTTGTCGTAGAAGTTGTGAGTGTTTAGGGAAGATTGTAACTACTAAAATTAATCACAAAAGTTAAAAGCTGGTATAGAGATGGAAAATTTACCCGTCCCCGCCCTGCCCCGTTTTGTACGGATTTTTTTCGCACCCGCTAGATAATTGGTAGGGGACAGTATTTGCAATCTTCGCCCTGTTTTCCCTCGTTCTGCCCCCGATTAAATATATTTAATATATAAATATGTATATAAATTTTATTTTTTAACAATATAATAGAACTAAAATATAAAAAAATATTATACTTATTTTTAGATTTTTACTTTTATTTCTTATTTTTCTTTATTTTTAATTATAGTCATTGATAAATATTATTATTTTAATATCTTATAATGTCATTATTGTTAATATTAATCTCTTTTAAAGTGAAAATTGTATTTTTCGTTATGACCCCGTCCTGCCACTTTTTTGATTATTTTTTCTCGATCTCGCCCCGCTAATAAACGAGGTGGGGGTAAGAGAACACTCCCCCTCCCCCAAACCGGCCTTGTTGTCATCCATAAGCTGGCAGCAGAAGCTTTTCCAAACACCCCCATTGTCCCACTAGCTTTTCTTGAAGCTTAATTTTGAACGCTATATAATTTAATATCTTGCAATTTTTTGCTTCTTCAATTATTATTTTGGTCATATTAGCCCAATGGCTTTCTAAATTGATTTTGATGATTTTCATAATTTATTTTCTAAAAATAAATAATTTTAAATGGATAATATTTTATATTTTCAAAATGAAAGTGTTAACACATTTTAAACAATCTAAGTTGACACCTTAACCAAAAAGAAATGACATTTATCTCAAAAGATTCAAACACTTACGAATTTTTTAATTAGAATTTTTTGTGTTCTTCTTAATTAAAAATTAAGTCAAACACTTAAGGCAAACTATACTTGAAGCTTATCAAGTGTGTCAACACCAATTGATCAAATGCTTTGGCACCCTAACTGTTTTTCAAGTTAATCTTCAGGTACCAAAAAGTTAGTGTCAACACAAACTAGTTTTGT
Organism: Heliamphora exappendiculata; assembly: GCA_034768845.1. Lineage (NCBI taxonomy): Eukaryota > Viridiplantae > Streptophyta > Magnoliopsida > Ericales > Sarraceniaceae > Heliamphora > Heliamphora exappendiculata. The sequence continues at coordinate 9,934 of JAOTRH010055891.1, forward strand.
GCCAACACAAAAAGTGCCAAAGTGCCCATGACTCATTTTGAGTCGACACAAATCAATTTTGTGTCGACACAAAAGTGATCCTTACTTTTGGTTTCCGGAAGTTTGGGTCGACACAAATGGAAATTGTGTCGATACAAAACAACTGAGACCTCCTGCAGATTTTTGGTGTCGACCCCACGACAAATCGTGTCTACCCAAAAGTCCCAAGCCTGCCTGCAGTATTTTGGTGTCGATCCCAAGAAGATTTGTGTCGACACAAAACTACCAAAGCTAACTGCAGAATTTTGGTGTTGAACCCAAAGCACATTTGTGTCTACACAAAAGTACCGAGACTTCCTGCAGAGATTCAGTGTCGACACCATAGACAAGTTGAGTCGACACAAAATGGTTCCTCTGGATGCTGAAGTTTCAAACGAGTCGACACTAGATTCATTTTTGTCGATCCCAGAACGTTGGAAGGTAAAATGCAGAATTTGTGTCGACCCCACTGAAGATTCGTGTCGACCCAACTCCTTGAAGAATCCTGCCCTAGACTCTTTGTGTCGACACCAAAGCTATTTGTGTCGACCCTAAAGACGGAAATTCAAAATACGACAGATCTCAACGGTTGATTTTTTGGTATTTATTGTCTCCACCTACGTCCAATGGTCAAGAACTCACAAGAACTTATATAAGGAGTTACTTCTCAGCATTTAAGAGAGATGGACTTGTATTTACTATTCTATTGCTCAAATCCATCTCAAAAATCATCAAGCTCATATTTATTGCTGCAACTCATGTTCTTGTTCCTCATCTCTCTTTACCATTTCATTTATTATAAATTAATTTTGCAAAGAGAGTGAGTGTTCTTTATTTATTACATCTCATTTATTGTAATCAATGGTGAGTCACCCTTTAGCATTTGAGTGAGTGGGTGAAACTCATCAAAAAAGAGTTCAAAAGATATTAGAAAAAAACATGGGCTTATTTTCATAGGATCTTCTTGAAACTCTAACAAGCTTGTGAATGTGCTCGTAAACATTCAGATAGTTCAAGTGGAATCTTGAAACTTGTAAATACTTGGAATACGCTCGAAAGTATTCTGGATAATGAAAATACTCAAGGGAGATCTTGAGGAGTGAATATAAGTTAGGATAAAGCCAAATCACTATAAATTTTTGGTGTCTGGTTCTATTTCTCTATCCCTTATCTTTTAATATTTGCATTGGTTATATATTTGCATATTTTGCTTTATTGCTATATTAAAATATTTTTAAAAAAGATTTTTAAATTACTATTACCTTTTTTAAAGACCCAATTCACCCCCTCTTGGATTGCCTAGTTGTAACAGGTCCATTTTACAATTTTTTTCTAAAATTCAATTATGACCGATGTAATTTAGCATCTTGTAATTTTGTCACAACTTAATTATTCTTTTGATCCTTTTTAATTTTTTCTTTACTCATTTTTTCTCCCCAATATGAATGGAAAATCCATCCCATTTTTAATAGAATTATTTGAGAATTAGTCATATTTTTAGACATCATAAAAGTTTTAGTTCCGTCATCTTTGTTCTGTTGTTGCATTTAGTCCCAATTTTTAAATTAACAAAATGGGAGGACGAAAATATCCCTATTATCTATATATGGTTGCTAAATGGGTGGAGTTATTTATGGAGAATGCCTAAATGAGTGAAAATATCTTTTAATTATAAAATTTTAAAATCATATCTCCACCATTTTAGTATCTACCAGATTCTAGATTTCGTGTATAACTGATCTACGTTCATTTAGGAAATCAAATTAGCATAATATCAAATTAGCATAACCCTAGCCGCCACTTCCTTCCCTTCCCATTCTCTAAACCTTAGCCGATATCCCTAGACCACCACCGCCTTCGCTCCTCCTTCTCATCCTCCTCGCAACCGCCGCCGCCAACCTCGACCTCCTTCTCCTCACCGATGTGTAGAACCAAACCCACAACGAAGATGGTAGAATCATCTACACCGCGAAATCATCCACATTACATCATCTTCATTGTTCGTCGCCTTCTTCATCCTCTATCGTTGTCTTCATCCTTCATCGCAGTCATCCTCGACGTCGCTGTTGTCAACCCAACGTTGCCGTCATTTTTTCTCGCTGTTGCGGTCATCATTCATTACTGCTGCCGTCAACATGTCTTGCCGTCGTCAACTCCGACATCACTAATATATGTATCAGTTGTGTTTGCGCTGCAGGATCACTGTAAATACAAAATAGAGTATAACGGATACATGTATCAGCTGTGTTTGAGTTGCAGGATCATTGAAAATACAAGGTAAAGTCTAAGTGATACATATATCAGCTGTGTTTAAACTGCGACATCACTGAAAATACAAAATAAAGTCATAAAAGTATCTTAACTAATACATGTATCAGTTATATATGAGGTGTAGGATAATTGAAAATGCATTACAAACTACGGCTGATACATGTATTAGTTGGTGAGGGATGATGACGACAACGGTAAGGGAGGACGACGGCGATGTTAGGGTTGACAACGACGATAATGGCGACCACGGCAACAGAGGATGAAGACGGTGATAGAGCTAAGGCTATGGTGATTGCAGCGCGAGATTTCAAGAGAGATTTTTTGGACGGAATTCTTGATTCTCGTTTAGGAAGAGATTTGATTAATGAAATTTTCTAAAGATATAATTTAAGGGTATTAAGCCGTCAATAATTCGGGAATACTCTAGTTGAGATATGCCATCTCTAATATTCTTCGATAAGTGGAGATTTAAGTCTATAGGTGTTCTCATTGAATGATGATCGTATTTCTTAAATTTTTCAAGAATTTTCTCAATATAATGTGATTGAGACAACACATATCCTTCAAATGTTCTAAAAATTTTAATTCATAGTATAATATTTGTAGCACCCAGATCTTTCATGTCAAACTTACTGTTTAACATTCTTTTGATAATTTTAATCATATCTTGATTACTATAAAAAATAAGCATATTGTCAACATAGAGACACACAATTATATATCCATTTTTTATGTCTTTGAAATAGATATACTTATCACATTCATTTATTCTGATTCCATTTGATATCATTATGTTGTCAAATTTCTCATGCCATTATTTTGGAGCTTGTTTGAGACCGTACAATGATCTAACAAATTTACACACTTGCCTTTCTTTTCTTAGAACCACAAAATCTTCTGGTTGTTCTATATATATTTTCTCATTCAATTATCTATTATAGTAGTTAACAACTTTATTGATGTTATCCTTGTAACCGAAGAATATGTGTCAAAATAGTCCACTCATTCCTTTTGCTTGTATCCTTTGATAACAAGTTTTTCTTTGTAACGGTCTATTGAACCATTTGCTTTCATTTTCTCTTGAATAACTACATCCCAGAGGTTTATTACCCGGTGGAAGCTCTACCAGCTCCCAAGTATGATTTTGTATGATGGATTCAATTTCACCATTGACAACCTCCTTCTAATAGGGTGCTTTAGGTGTGGACATAGCTTCCTGAAAGTTTTGGAGCTCATTTTCTAACAAAAAAGTTAGAAAATTCGAACCAAAAGATTTTGAAGTCTTGACCCTTTTACTGCGTCTGGGTTCATCTTCATTTCCTCCATGATTTTGACTACTACCCATTGTAGTGTCATAAATCATTTTAAGAGAACTTAATTCTCGTGTAGAATTACATGAAAAAATATCTTCAAAAAATGACGCGTTTCTTGATTCAATAATAGTATTCACATGCATATCCTCAATTTCTAACTTATGTATCAGAAATCGATATGCACTGCTATTAGTTGCATATTAAATAAATATATAGTCAACGATTTTGTATTATATTTTTATTCTTTTAGAAACAGGGGCCGCTACCTTAGCCAAACACCCCTCACTTTTAAGTATTTGTAAGAAGGTTTACGACCCTTCCACAATTCATATGGTATTTTATTTATTTTCTTGTGGGGTAACTTGTTGAGAAAATAATTCGCAGAAAGCAAAGTTCCCCACCCCCCAAGTTCTAAGATAAATCAGAACTTATCAACATGGCATTCATCATTTCTTTTAAGGTTCGATTTTTCCACTCAACAACACCATTTTACTGAGGTGAATAAGGTGCAGTAGTTTGATGTATAATACCATATTCTGAATAGAACTCACCAAAAGGTGATTCATATTCACCACCTCTATCACTTTAAAAAATCTTTATTTTGTTGCCAAGTTGATTTTTAATTTCATTCTTATGCTGTATAAATATGGATAATTCTTCATCTTTACTTCTCAATAAGTAAAGATAGCAATATCTTCTGTAATCATCTATGAAAATAATAAAATACTTTTTACCATATCTAGTTTGCACAAATTTTAAGCCACAAATATCACTGTGAATTAATTCTAGAAGTTTGACACTCCTTTCAATTAAGTGAAACGACAATTTAGCAAGTTTTTGCTTCAGCACAAATTTTAAATTTATGATTTGAATCGATGTAAAATTTAAGAAAATAATCATTGTTAACTAACTTACGTAAGGTATCATAATTAACATAAACTAGCCTATCATGCCACACATTAGATAACTCAAACATATAAGCAGAAGACGTAGTTATCTTATAACTTGTAGAAAATACAGTTATTACATTGAGCTTGAAAAGCCCATCACTCACATATCATTTTTTCACAAACATCCCACTCTTGGTGAGGATTACTTTGTCTGAATCAAAGATAAGCCTAAAACTCCTCTTACTCAATGACCAAGATACTAAGTTTTTTTGGATATCCGGGACATGCAGTACATCGTTGAGTGTCAGTTTCTTACCAGACGTCATCTTCAGAATTACATTTCCCAGGCCTTCAACCTTGGAAATCAAAAAATTTCCTATAAAGAGTTGTTCTCCATTCTCCACCGGCTAATAGGTTATGAACATCTTCATGTCTGAACACACGTGACGAGTTGCCCCAGTATCTACCCACCACTCTCTTGAATTGCCAACCAAGTTCACTTCAGACATGTTGAAAGGCTGATATCTGGCATGCCATATGACAGATTCTCCACTTGTCATATTGACTTGTGCAATTTTTTGCTTCTTGCTGGGGTTTCTTTGACTCTTCTTCATGCAGCAATCTTTAGCCATGTGTCCTGACTTGACACACACATAGCATTTTTCTTTGAACTTTTTGGTGTCACTGCATTTGGAACCTTGTGCAGAAAATTTTGTCTTCTTATTGGATTTCTGCCCATGTTCCACCACATTGGCCTTTGACTCAATGGAGGGATTTTCAATTCTTTTGTCAGAGACTCTGTTGTATTTCTCGATTCTCAACCTCACAATCAAGTTCTCAAGCCACATCTTTTTGCGTTTGTACTTAAGATAATTTTTGAAATCTTTTCAAGATGGCGGCAATTTTTCAATAATTGCATCCACTTGAAATGATTCACTTATTATTATTCCTTCTGCATGAATTTTATGCGGGATCAACTGGAGATCTTGAACTTGACTGATTACTGCCTTGGAATCCACCATTTTAAAGTCTAAGAATCTGCCAACAACGAATTTCTTTATTCCAGCATCTTCCATTTTATACTTCTTATCCAAGAATTTTCATAGGCCTTTTGCTATCTTGATTGGACTATACACATTATACAATGTGTTATCCAACCCGTTGAGAATGTAGTTCTAACAAAGAAAATCAGCATGTTTTCATGCTTTCACAGTGGCAATAACCCACTTATCTGTCTCTTCCTCCTTCAGAATAAGCGAATCTTCATAAAGAAATTTTGCTTAATTGAGAATTGTCAAATAAATCAACATATTCTGTTGCCATTTCTTGAAGTCAGATCTGCCAAATTTTTTCGACTTCTCCCCGTAATTCACGGGTACAATAGGAACAACCACGGGTACCACCGGCACACTCGTAGGAGCAATGACTGTGACTGTATTTTCAACACTAACATTTTCAGTGGCCATTTCTGTATAAACAGAAGATCAACACAGAATCAAATACTTGTAAATCTAAAACAAGTATTTAGAATAACTAGAAACAATACTGAATAGAAAATCAAAACTAGAAATAACACAATTTTAAAAACTAGAACATAACAGGATATAAATAAACTAGAGACAAAAACTATAAAGCAACAGTACAGTAAGGTGTTTCCAAAAAAACCGAATCAATCTTAAGATTGTTGGGCACAAAAAGGATTGAAAATAAATAAAATTCCAATACTGTACTGTAATAACCAAACATAAAATTGAAAATAAAGAACTATAAATAAATGTTTACGAACAATTGCAAAAACTATAATAAAGCTGATGATCGGGGCTAGCGTTGGACATTATTTTCTTAAGATTGATTCGTCCCTCACAAAGGTGCTAATGGGCTTCACGGACGTCAATCTTCTAAGATACAACGATCACACCCGGAGAAGAAGCACTCCAATCTACGGGTATGGCGAATCGTTAAGTGTTTCGTACTCTCCGACTCTTAAACTTTGCACACGCAATGAATGTAGTGTATGAAGAAATATTGGGATGCCAAATTCGTGCATATGGATGTGTTTAAATAGCCATTGAGGTGACTTTTCGTAAAAATCGCTGCACTTGTTCAGAACTGGTGCAGCTGTTTATCTTTAGCGTTGAAGTGCTTAATGAGGGGCCTATTCTAGAATTCAGGAGGGCCTTTAGCTCTCGAGCGCTCTATTTTGGTTTTGTTTTCGCACATGGGCGCTCGAGCGCATCACGAGCGCTCCATTCTGGAAAACGGCGAGAGATGTCTCTACCCTCTGTTTTGTTCTTGAGTGAGAGATAGAGAGAGAGAGAGCAGAGAGATATATGCAAGTTGCGAACTAGTGGCGACGTTGAATGAGGGAATAAGATAGGACGAGGGTAATATTGTCAAGAATGATTTTAAATTTTAAAAAATAGGATTTAATGAAATAAGTATTTATGATCTAATGGAATACAAGTTTCCAAAATGAGACCTGAATTAATTTTTTCAAAAAAATTTGTTTGGAGAAGATAAAAATCTAAAATTATATATAATAGATAAAAGTGTTATTTAATCTTATATATATATATATATATATATAGTGAATTTAATTGTATATTTTTGTGCTTTTGTGAATCTAAATTTTAGAATTTTTCACTATATATATAAGGTTGTACATCAAAACCAAATGCAAATAGATATGCAACTAATTCATGTTGACATATTAAAAAAAACACAATAATTTGTTGATTCATGTTGGTCCAAATTCTTCTATCTATTTGTTTTCAATGATGGTTTGTTCTTTATTTGTCTAGATTCATATTTTTTTATATGGTCTAGATTCAGAGTTGTATACCCAAATTCATGTTTTGCATCTCTATATGCAAATCCTCTTATTGCTATGTTACATGAATTTGGAGGAAAAAATATATTAAATAAACAACCAATCAATTAAATTAAATTTATGGGACAATTGAACTTGAAATTGAAAATTAATTAAAAAAAAGGACAAATTATTTAGACAAAAAAAATTGTCAATAGCAATAAAACAAGAAGGGAATAAGTGGTGATTGAGTAGCCTATAAAAAACTCTAACATAAGTAACAAGAAAGAACAAAATTACTAAAGGAAAAAAGAGCCAAAATCATAATTTAAGGGTGCAATATTTAAAAATTAATAAAATTCTAAAGTATTATAAAATTCAGGCACTTTCCCAATCTGTCTTTTACTAGCTCTGTCCATGTATACTAGGATAATGATATTCATATATTGGTGAGTCAATTAACCTCACTTAGAAAAAATTATAATTATTATAGTATTTTATTTTTTTAACTCTCAAGGAGTTGATTTTATGTTTAACGCCTGCCACTTGAGGATTTGTTCGCTCTAATATTTTAGATTTAAAATTTTAATTTTATTAATTTTTTGAGATTAGTACATATGAGACTGTCTTAACTTTATATGAGCAACTACAAGTAAACGTTAGAATTGATTTCTAATAATGTGTATGTATACTAGCATGAACATCTTGAGATATAAAAAAATAATAGTATTTTGTTTTTTATTTCTTTATAGTTGATCCCATAAAAAATATAATTGATTCCATTCATAAGGTTAAAGCATGTTTCAAATCATTTTTATTTTTCTAAAATATTATTTTTATTTTCACCTTTTCCAAAACAAAATAACAAAAAAAATGAAAACAATCATCGTTTATTTGGTGTTCAAAATGCGATTTTTTTTAGGCTGAAAGGGTCCTGCTGTGATCCAACTCACAGCACCCTCCTTGTGAGTAATTTTACATTTTAAGTGAATTTTTATAATTTGTGTAAAAAACTTAGGTTAATTGGACATTGTTATTTATATGATTGAACTATTTTTGTTTTTAAATAAATAATCTATTTATAAAATTTTAAAAATAAAATATAAGATGAATATGCACCGATCATATATGAATAATGATATCTGATTAACTTAATTTTTAAAAAAATTAACTACTCATCAAATATAAAGTAATAAATAATTTTAATTAAATTATAAAAATTCACTTAAAATGTAAAAATACTTATAGCAAGAGTGCTGTGAGTTGGGTCCCAGCAGGACTCCTGTTCTCTCTCTCTCTCTCTCTTTTAAAGCAATTCACAGAATAAATTTTTTGTAATTTCTACAAAACAAAAACAAGACCAAACGGGCCAGAATGCCACCCATCATGAGACGGGCTTGAGCCCATCAAAGACTGGACAATGGACAAAGGTCAGGCCTCAAAAGGATTCTCCTCAGTCCTTATAGACTACGTTTGTTTTGAAGAAAAAAATTATAGGGTATTTAGTATCCCTTTACTAATAATCTTAGGATAGTATATTCAACACATTGTTAATGTCTCATATTATCTATTTTTATGTTTGATTATTTCATAAGACATGATAAATTAAAAAGCAAACTTTATGGCCAAATGTCAATAATACATAATCTAATTAAAATCTATTTTTCTGTGCAATGCACACCCTGCTGAGTGCTTGCTGCTATTGCAAATCTCACCAACAGAAAAAAAAAAAAAAAAAAAACACTGTCTCT
>JAOTRH010055902.1:0-18985 GCA_034768845.1 Heliamphora exappendiculata
ATTGACTCAATTATTAGAGTGTTTTTTTCTAGCGACCATCAACCGAGTCTACTAACTTTAAGTCATGTTTAAAGTCGGTTGGTTAAAAATTAAGAAAAATTTAAGAATTAATTTTTTATTTGGATATCATAAGAAAATTAGTTATAGTACTTTTTTTTAATAAATTAGATCTCATCAAATTTAAAATTATTTTATTATGTTTAATATATTTCTATTAAAAATATTATCTCTCTTGATTTAAAATTTTCGAGTTTGATTCTTAAAATTTTTTTAAAATTTTAATATCTCTTAAAACGAGTAATCTCTCTCTTTATTCAATAAAAAATCAAAATAGAGCATGATGCCAGAGAGAGAGAGAGAGTGGGTAAGTGGCACTGGAGTTGATGGTGCCCTTTTCAGAGAGAGAGAGAGAGGGGGTAAGTGGCACTGGGGTTGATGGTGCCCTTTTCACTATAGAGAGAGAGAGAGAGAGTGTGAGAGAGATAGTGAGTGCATGCCGCCAACCCCTTATTCTCTGCTCTCTCTCTCTATGCTCTTTATCCTCACGGTGCGGGTTGGGTAGTGGTTTTGAATGGAGTAGTTTTTGGTGGAATGGTTTTGAGGGTGAATTTGAGGTAATTGGGTGGTTTTGGGAGTAATTTTGGGGTGTGAGGTAGTTTTCGGGGGTGATTTTGGGGTGGTGACTCGTTGAAAATTTTATTGATTTGGTCCATTTAATGTTAAAATTAAATTTGAGAGGAGGTTAGTGATATTTTTCAAATTACATGAGAGATTTCTGTTTTTGTTAGAAACTAGATGGGAGGTCAATGTAATTTATCTTATTTTTATTTATTTTTTAGGGTAAATTACACTGAGCTATCATGAGATTTACCAAAATATTAATCACCTCCCTTGTGATTTCTAAAATGTCACTAATATCATTTTTAATTTACTTTTTGTATCAAATTAGTCCAACCGTTAATATTTTCGTTAACTTTAACGGAAAAATTGTTTTAAAATAAAAAAATTAATAAAAAATATTTTCTAATTATAAAAATAAAAAATAATTAGAAAATAGTTTTTTTTATTATTTTTATTTTTAATTAAAAAACAGTGTTACTGTTTTTTAATTAAAAATAAAAATAAAATAAAAAATATTTTTTTAATTATAATAATAAAATGTTTCAAACACAAAAAATAATTAGAAAACAGTTTTTTTTTATTTTTATTTTTTCTAAAAAATAGTAACACTGTTTTTTTAATAAAAAATAAAAATAAAATAAAATAAAAATTATTTTCTAATTATAATAATAAAATGTTTCAAACACAAAAAATAATTAGAAAATAATTTATTATTATTTTTTTATTTTTAAACAGTTTTTTCGTTAAAATTAACGAAAATATTGACGGTTGGACTAATTTGATTCAAAAACTAAACTAGAGGGAAGGTTAGTGACGTTTTAAAAATCACAAAAGTGATAATTAATGTTTTAATAAATCTTAACAGATATCAATATATTTTATTTTATTTTTTATTTATTGAGCTTTCATTGCCGTCATCAAGCATGAATCGTTTTTTTCTCCCTCTACAGTTGCTTTGCAAGTTGTGGTAAGACTTCAAAATTTGGGTAAATTGTAGACTTTTTCTGAAATTTTAGATAAAATTAAAAATATTTTATCTGTTTTTTAAAATAACACTGTTCTTTCTTTGATTTAGTTCTCTACATTAAACTAACATAATTGTCAAATTTCCGCTACTGACTTAACAAGAAAAAAGATTGATTCTGTTTAATTCATTTAAGATATTCCCGTTTTGGCCCCCTTTCTCTCTCTCACACGCGCACACATCCATGAATTGGGTTCTATAGATCAGGCAGTATGAAGCCCTCGTTTCCACAGAAGAAGTTCACCATACGCACAGATCTATGCATGATCACAAGAACAAGACTTGTTTCTCACAAATCGAAAGGCTTCCACATCTCATAAATCTCAAAAGAAAATGATGACACTGTTCGAGAAATCACTGCCACTCTCAACCACCAAAGTGAATGTGGAGACGTAGATCGAAATCGAAATTGAGTTAAAATGATTGAATCAAAATCGATTGAATCGAAGGTTTGGGCAGCCACATAGAGTTTCGAGATCACGAATGGAAATCAATTGAATCGAAATCAATAGCTTCTGGGTTTAGAGCTCACCAGTACGCCATTTCTTGCGGCACTCAAACCGCCAATGGGGGCAGAGTTTGTCGGAGCTGCATTGCCGAAGAATTTTGCGGGTAGAATTGAAGTAAGAGGAGTGGTCCATGGGGGATGGGTTCAGCAGCAGCTAATCCTGCAACACCCTCCAGTCGGTTGTTTCATTACACATTGCGTTGCGGGTCAGGTTTCCTATCGGAAGCATGGGTGGACCTAACAAGAGGGGGTTTGCCTTTTCAAAATTTTGAAAAATTAGGGGTGGTGGACGGCGAACGGACGAAAACAGTCGTTTTTTTAAGATTTTAAAAAAATTTATTATTATAGTAGTATTAATTTAAAATATTTTATAATTATATAAGTTTGTTTTTTTAAATTTTTTTAAAAAATTTAAATAAATAAAAATAATTCATCTATTTTAAATTAAAATATTCCGTCCGTTCTTAATAGAAAGTGCTGGTGATCAAATGTCAGCTGATGCTGCCTACCATATGTAGGGAATTAGATAATCAATGCGAGAATGGTGAGTTAGAATTTGAAGGTCGGAGGGGAAGTTGGGAAAAGAGAAGATAATTTCTTTAAAATGAAATTCTTGTTTGGAAGCGTAAAAGCTCTATTATGAAATTCTTGTTGATTGGTGTAAAACATCAATTGTGGGTATGAAATTTTTATTTGCTAGTGGCTCTGCTCAAATCAAACCAAAGAATGCTTAGTAATTAATTAAAGAAATTAGTTTAATTAAAAAGTTTAATTTTTGTTAACGGTGTTAGGATAATAACATTCACAAAAAAAGCAAGTATTATTTCAAAAAGTAAAAATATATTTTTGTTTTTATCAAAAATTTCATAAGAAATTAGTGTAATTTAACTTAAAATTTTTAAAAATATTAATTACACTGGAGCATGCCTTTCAAAATTCCCATTTAATTAGATAATCTTTTAATTTTTGTTTAAATGGTTAGATCTCTCCTAAGATTCTTTTCAATTTAAAAAAAAAAACCCTTCAAGTTCCACTTTTCAGTGCCACGTCATCCTAAATTTCAATCTCGCAACTTATTTCTTTATTTTCAAATCCACTGTAATTATGATTTTGTTTGATGCTTGGTTCCCACGGAGTGCCTAATTTTATATTTTTAGTTAAAAATAAAATAAATTTTAAATAAATCGTTTAGTAAATTAGACTTTGTAAATATTTCAATATTTAAATAAGTATTAAATACAATATTTAATAACGACCCAAGTTGCCTAATAACTTGAATAAAAAACTTAACAATGTAGTTCAAAATACTTAAGTCCAAGTTATTAGTAGTAACTCATTTATTTCATTATATATCAAATATATTTTTTATCTTCCACTAATGTAGCACTGGTCTGGGGAGCATGTTGCGCTTTGTTTGGTGCGTTTTTCAAATAAATTTTTATGATCTAATTCGTTAATTACATAGAACTTGTCGAGTTTGTTTAATATATTAAATTTTAGATTTATCGGATTTTTATAACTAAATGATTGAGTAATATTTGTTTAACAATATTTTTTTAAATTATATTTTTTTAATTTATTTATAAAATAATATTATGAGATCTTATTCAATCACTTAGTTACAGATATCAGATGAATCTGAATGTTTTTAAACTAAACAAATTCGACGAGTTTTACGTAATAAACGAATTGAATCATAAAAATTTGTTCAAAAAACACGCCAAATATGACGCAGAACAAGCGTGGGCAGCACGTTCTCCGGACTCATGTATGATAGGGTATCATAAGCTCTCAATCAAATATTGATAGTATTTGTTCAGGTTAATTTTTAGGTATTAACTTATAGCTCAGTAAAAAAAACATTTAAACAGGTTTTATAGTTTATAATTTTGGATTAATAAATACAATCAAAAAAAACATGTTACTCAAAAATTATAAATTTACAATTTTAACAAGCAATCACTTAAATTCATAATTACATATTTTTAATTATAATATATAAATTTATAAATTCAGCTATAATAAAGACGCACTTTGCCAATTGAATCACTTTCCACTTATTTGGACTAAGTTTTATTTTCCATGTAAAACTTCACTCCATGTCAGATATTAAAGAGTTTTCAAAATGTTCCTTGAGCAGCTTATATATTGAACATTAGGTATTACTCTATCAAATTTATTTTTAATGGAGATTTTGGACAAATATATAAATAAAATTGAATATGTTCAATATAATTTTAGCAATAATAAGAGTATTAATGGTGAAAAAATAAATATTCAAAACCAAAAGATACTTAAGAGTGAATATTTTCGTTATTCAAGTTTGATTATTAACAAAGATGGAAAAATTACAAATAGAATCAAAATTAATTGGCTCAAGTGGAGAAGTGTTTCTGAAGTTTTATATGATTGATGGATACCTACAAAATTAAAAGAAAAATTTCACAATACAGTTGTTAAATCAGCGACTTTATATGTGACAGAAAGTTGGACTACTAAAAAAGATCACATAAATAAAATGAGTGTTGTAAAAATGAGAATGTGAAGGTGGATGTATGGTAAGATTAAAAAAGGCAAAATTCTGAGTAAAAAGATTCGTGAAATGATGGGGATCGCACTGTTGAAGATAAGTTGAGAAAAAATAGATTAAGGTGGTGTGAACATATACAATATAGATCAGTTGAGACAATAGTAAGAAAAAGAACAAGATTACAAGTAATGAAAACATTAGAAGAATGGGTAAATCTAAATTGACATGAGATGCCATATTAAGAAAATATATAAATCTATTAAAACTATCTAAAAATATAACTATTAACAGAGTAGAATCGCGTAAAATGATTAATGTATCTGACCCTAATTAATTTAAATTGGAACAAAAGCTTAATTTGATTCGATTTGGTTTAATTATGTAGGTGACCAGAAATAAATGAACTGATAAATTTGGGTAAGTCTAGAGCCCGAGCTACTCGGGCGAATAACTCGTAGATTATGATGAATAAACAAAGATATATTATAATTTGAACCCATATCTTGAGCCAAGGTACTCACATGAAAATCCAGTATATCTAACCTGATTGTAATCGGATTGCCGTAGTTACACCTAATACATGGGTAAAAGAAAATCATGAAATTTCAAAGTGAGTGCTCGACTAGCACTCGAATTACTCGAGTCAATAAAGGGCTCGAGCCACTCAAATCTTGCATATTGCTTCGGCTATTTTGAATAGGCCTAAAATTTTACCATACACGTGTGACGTTATATCTGAACTACTCGAGTCAGTTGGCTTATTAGTAATTGTTTGCATTATATATCTTACTCGAGTTATTGGGACTCAGTGGCTCGAATGACTGTTGTGAGGGTACTTTTACTTCCTACACAAAGTACTCGACCCACGGGATAACTCAAGTTATTAACTCTGGTAATTTTTATTATCTGGATCTACATGAGAAACTCAAAATAGACCTTGTTTGCTCAAGACACTCGAGTAGCTCCAGTGGTTCAAACATTTCTCCATCAATACACCAGACATACAATTCCAAATTACTTAAGTTACAGAAAGGTTTAGACCTGACCTACTCGAGTTACTTGGAATATGAGTTATTAGTACCCTAAATAGCTCGGCCAATTGATGTTATTGATCAACACCCCGAGATGCATAATATTTCATAGCACAGACTATGAAACGTAGCTTTTACTATGATTGAAGACATTTCATAGCACAAACTGTGAAGTATAGAATAGACTATGACAGTAGCCTAACTACTTAATTATATTGTTATGATATAGACCATGAAGACAACACAGACTGTGAGTGTAACTCTGACTACCTAATTATGATGACATAACACAGACTATGTGATTCAGTAAAGACTGAATAACCAAGATATAGCACATATTATATGACTATAGATTTCTCTGAGAATCAAAAGAATCTCAGAGATAATAAAAACAATGGCAATACAATCCTGCACAGAACGTTGAGAGAAATGTGACTTGGGGACCAAGGAAAGAACTTGTCATACCATGAGACTCACCCACTCGAGTCACTCGAGTGACTTTTAAGTTACTCGACCTGAGTGGATCGGGTACTTGACCCGAGTGTGTCGTGTGCCTACGGTGCACCCACTAGTCGACCTAGTTGAGTTGCAGTAAAACACTGAATCTCCAGAAAATGGTTAATCTGCAATATGACTCTTGATCCCCGAGATTACCTTTCATGATTTAATTGTATTTCTTAGAGAGTTCTATTCTAAACCTAATATCTACATCAGAGGATTATAAATAGGAGAGATGGTTGTGCTCCTAAGGGATCTTAACTCATATTCTGATTCAGACGATCCAATACGTGTTCATACTGCCAGATATTCCAAACTCAATTAGTCATCTCCTTTACTCAAGCATTTCTCTCTTTGCTTTGTGTTTCTGATTATTTTATATATTTTGGCTCTCCAATATTTAGTACTAAGAATTTCAGGACAAACGGTGTGTCCTTCGCCAATTAAGTATGCTAGATTTTAAATAATAATAATTTTTTAAAATGTTTCAAAACGTTAAAATTAAAAGTCTCAAAAAAAAAAAGAAGATCCACTCATACATGAGATTATTTTCTCAACATATGTTCTCGAAAAAATCTCAAATGTTTTTTTCCACAAAATACAAATGAATATAATATAAGTTTTCCAATTTAAGATTACAAATAGCGTGATTATGGTTTTATAGTTTTTTTTTTAATTTTTAGATTTTTTTAGTATTAGCCCAAATAAATATATTTTTTATATTCATCAAGTCATGAGAAATTTAAAAAGTAAAAATTTCTTAACAAAAAGCAAAAAATCAGATAAGAAAAAAATCACTTAATAAGCCTTTTGTGGCTTGTTTTGATCCTTATTGAATCATTTTTAAATTTTAACCACAACAGACATACTTTTTAATTATGAAATGGTAAAAAAATAACTATGAAATAAAAAATTAGAAAAGATATAAAAACTCCAAAAAAAAGCCAATAATTCTCCTTTTGGCATTGACTGCCCATTTACAAAAATAATGTGTGCTGTCTAATGGGCTGAACATTGGCTTCCAATGAAAGGCCCAAAAGCCCAT
This sequence comes from Heliamphora exappendiculata, assembly GCA_034768845.1. Classification (NCBI taxonomy): domain Eukaryota; kingdom Viridiplantae; phylum Streptophyta; class Magnoliopsida; order Ericales; family Sarraceniaceae; genus Heliamphora; species Heliamphora exappendiculata. The sequence continues at coordinate 7,258 of JAOTRH010055902.1, forward strand.
TTTGGCAATATAATGGAAAAAAAAAAGAACAGAAAAAAGAAAAGAAATGTGACCTAAAGCTAAGAGGTAACAATTGTATTCCACGCATTTGGCACTCTTTGGGCTAAATTTCGAGAATCATTCTTACTTTCATTTTTTTTTGAATATTTTGAATTTTTTAATTAATTTTTTGTTTACTTTTCTAAATTGTTTCAATGAGATAAATTAAAAAAAATTTTTTTTGACCAAAAGATAAAAAAATATCCACTAAAAACGAAAATAATTAACATAAAATTTGGCGTATTTTGGTTTATTTTTGTCCTTTTAAAACTTTTTTTTATATTTTAATTAAAAAATTTATTTTTTTGAACTCGACTCAATGAAAAAGTAAAAAAATATAATAATTTAACAAAATAATAAAAAATAATTACTAAAAATTAAAATAAATAAAATTAAATAAATAAATAAACAAATATCCCAACATGTCAGAAGAACATCAAAACCAATGATCAATCCACCAAAGTGAACCAATGTTTCCAAGTATTCACATCCCAATGAAAATCGTAAAAAGCTTTGAAAAACGAGTTCAAAATGCGAATGTATTCTAGGTTTGAACCAAATAAAAGAAAAAGAAAAGTAAGCCTGTTTTCTATACAAAATATTTTTTTATTTTTATTTTTTAGTGTTCGATTGATACATTAAAAAAATTTTAGAATAAAGGTTTTTATTATTGGATTAAAACAAAATATTTTATACAACAAAGTTATAAAAAATAGTTGATATGATCCGATGCTTTTTGGAGTTTCGTTACTGTTTTGAATAACTTTTTATATAATTTCTTTTTGTTATTTTTTGTTATTATTTTCTGATTTTTGTTTATTTTTTTGGTCTAAATTTTTTACATTTTTGATTCATTAGTATAAAACAAATCTAAAAGTATATACTGTTTTGTTTAGAGTTGAAAAAAATTCACTAAATATAAGAAAAATCTTAAAAAAAACCCTTTAAAGCTTTTTTCTTGGTCTTATACGAGTTTTTTTAAAATTTTTTTATCCATTTGTATTTACTTTTCTGGTTTCACATAACGAAAGAAGTTTAAAAAATATCATTATTTGAACTAATATAAAAAAATTTCACTAAAGAAAAAAAAAGCCTTAAAAAGGTTTTAAAGAGGTTTTTAAGGCTTTTTTTTCGTCTTATATGATTTTTTTTAATTTTTTGTCATTTTTTTTATTTTTATGATTTTTCGTAACAAAAAAAATAAAAAATGTACCATTGTTTGAACTAACGTAAAAAAATTTATTAAAAAAAAAAGCTCACATAAAAAAGCTTTTAAAAAAAGCTATCTAAAACAATAGTCACCATTGCTATCGGCTTATGTATCTTCGTTTTAAAAATTGAAAAAAAAAAAATATAACATTTGGAATAGAACCAAACTGAATTTATCATTGACAGTTCGATCTCGGTTCAAATTTATGGTTCTACTAATATACAATGTTCTTGTATAAAGTGCTAAAATCTAGTAAAAAAAGAATTAAAGCTCAACAAAAGTAAATAAATTTTACGATTCAACATCAAAATTCAAATACATTCAATACAAAACCAACTCAATAGATATAAAATTTAAAATTTTGGTTCGATTCGGTGCGGAATCGAAACCATAACTTTAAATCCGTGAACCGATCCGTACTACGATTTACATATTTTAAGAACCGGAATCAAACCAATTCAATGCAAAATCGAATCAATCCGCAAGGTTCGAATTGATTTGGACCGGTTTTTTAGTTTTACTAATTTTTTGGATAGCGCTACAACCGGCGACCCAAAAACAATTAAATAAAAATCCAATCATAAAAAATACTAGTTGCTTTCTAGCCAAGAGCATCCTTATAAAAGTATTTTTAAAAGGTATAAAACAAATGGTCAAATTGGCTGATTCCAACTAAACCAACTATTGTTGGTTTGTTTTGTTTCTGCTTTAAGTTGGTTCAGCTGAAATCAAAATTGGTTTGTTGTAGTTGGCCAATCCAAGAAAAAACTCAGCCATATTTTCTAGTAAGTGTTGAATAAAGGCACTAAGAAATTGTATTAGACACCAAGGCCCTGCAGCTAAGGCTTTCAATCAATGTCCAAGTCATTGTCTCCACTCTTGCTGACCACCTAATGTGGACCTATTCCAATTCCACCCATTATCACAAACTTGAGGTTTTAAGTCACCACCTCATCCACTTAAGTCCTTTTGATGTTAGCTCTCTTAAAATTACAGTTTTTTTTTTCTTTTACAAGTGGAATCTCTCTCTCTGTCTCTCTCAAACACACACACACACACACACACACACAAAATTACTGTATCTTTTTTTACAAGAGAAAAGAAACATTGATGGTATTCTCTTTTGTTGTTATGCACTTTTTACTCCTTATCTTCTCTACTCTTCAATTTCTCCCTTCGCTATCATGATCTTTCTTTTCTACTTATCCTTTTTGTTGAGATTTAATCACTATTCCTTGATCGCAAATAGAAGTATAACCATGAACACACTAAAAAAAAAATTTATATAAGAATTTATATAGTTCGGCATAATCTGTTTACGTCTACAAGTGAGAAAATTAATCCACTATAATGTATAGTGTACAATTATAAGAATAAAAATACTATAAATTTCGAAATCCATAACCTAAACCCATAAACAAATCTTGTATTCCTGCACAAAGGTCAACTCAGTGCCCTTAATATTTTTTTCATCTCTCCCTATATATCTACCTATTTATTTCAATTCTTTACACTACTAGGAATTATTAGATCCCCATTTATAGATAAATTCTAAAAGTCATAATCCCTATATAATTATAAACTCTATATCACATTGGGTTTATAGTTGACTTATAACCCTACCTAAATCCAAATACATATAGATCAAAATATCCGCAGAATACAAGACACATGTGCCCAACTAGGAGTGCATGTGGGTTCGTTTGGTTCAGTTTTATATTAAATATAGAACCGAACCAATCTTGATCAGTTTTGCATTTTTTGACCCAAAACCAAAGAAATCATTTAGTAGAACCAAATCAAACTAACCCAATAAAAATTGGGTTAGTTCAGGTTGGTTCGGTTTGAAAACACTTTTTCACTTATTGTTGAAATATATATATATATATATATATATATATATATATATATATTCATTCATTCTGAACAATAACTTTCAAATAAATAACTTGTAGTTTTCAAATATTATTTGAGTTTATTTCTATAGAAGAATAGTTAAATGAATTTATATAGTATAATTTTGTCTTGTGAAGGAAAAAAAATTCTTAAGAAAGTAAAGTATAACCATATTAAATTATGAGATTTGTCACACCCTCAACTCCCGGGCCGTGAACCAAACTCGATAATCCAACCAAAAGAAAATTTTCTTAGTAAAAAGGATTTTAAGCTCAAAACTTCACCAACTCTTTTGATAAACCATTTGAAAAGAAAGGAATCGGTACTCCCAAGAAAAGATTTCAGAATCCAAAAGAACCAACAAAAAAAATGTTTCAGTTGACTGACCGATCGATTGGTTTTTCACAAATTAAAACTACCGAGAGCAGTGTTTAGACCGATCGATAGACCGATCGATTGGTCCATCGGTCGGTCCAACACTGGACTCTTTTTGAAATCATATTTTTCAATCCCAACCATCCACATTTCAACCGTACATCCATACAAACCTCCCAAAGGATTCCACATACAAATCATAAAAGAAAAGACAGAGAAAACACTCCTAACCATCTCCACACATAAAAAATCAAACGATTTCATATATAGAATCTTGTAAACGAGAGATAATAAATCCAAGGCAATGCTTGATAATCTCACATGGATACAGCTCATGAGTACATGTGGCTTTAGGATCTTATAAAACGGTTATCAATTAACTTAAGTGAAAAATCATGGTATCAAATAAATGCATCTACAAATATACATTTCTCAAAAGATCTTTCTCTAAAGATATAATTCTATCCAAAAGTTCAAAACATGGTCTTGAGACCAAGCTCTTCAATCAACCACCTTCTTCCCGTTATCACCTGAAAGGTTTTTTAAACAATATAAGCCGAGACTTGTAGAAAATAGACTAAATATGAACAAATGCATGATGTGCGAAGATGATCGTGTGAATGCACAATACGTTTAAACCATAACCAAATCTACATTTCTAATAAATTCTTATTCACGTAACTGATTTTCTGTTATATACTCAAAACCAATACATACATTAATAAGCTCTTTAACCCCATCATCTCAAACCCACCCGGTTACCATGACTTTTCATTCAATTCTTTTCCTCCGAAGATCTTCCATTTATCATTGTCATCATATGGCACACCAACCTGATTTCATCTGTTGAGTTAATTAAGTACCAAGGTCGAACGACGCCTATAGACAAATGCGTATTTATTACCACCGGGCCACGCAAGACCCAATAAATAAATATCCATTCTATAGCCTGACACGAGAAGTGCACATTTTTTATTTCTCTCGGAAACATTGATGGGTAGGCCACCTAAGAGCAAGCTTTTACGGGGATTAACCCGAAGGGCTTGCCATACATTGCGCAAGTTTTCGATCTTTCATCGAGGGGCAACTTCTGCCTAAACTAAATTATCCAATCTATTTATACGGTACTTTAATTAATTCATTCACAATTAAACCAACGTAAGTCTAACTGTCAACCCGGTTCCTCTCGTCAAACCCAACACTATTATCAACAATTCAAACATCATTATTAATTTTATACTTGAATTAACACACGGAGATACATCCAATTCTCCTATCACATGCCATCATTCACATCCCCCAAGTCATGATATTTATTCAAAATTTTCAACCCAACATTACTCCATTTTCATTTATTCCTAAGATTCATGAAATTTATATAACAATATGATAATACAAGTCCCAATTTGCCAAAAATTTAATCAAATTCACTATTCGGGTCCAACAATCCCAAAACCCCCCAAATTTCCATGATTTTAGATAACCATCAAATCTTAACACTTTAAAATACAAATTAAAAGTTCCCACATGATACTACTAAGATCAAAACATCCCTAGTTACCCAAAATCATAAGATTTAACGTGATTTAACCCCAAATCGTAACCTAGAATTTCCAAAATATAAATTTTTCATACTTCCATGTATAAAGTCAAAATATACAATGCATATTAAACAACTCTTCATAGATAGTCGTAAATTCTATATTTTTTTAGGCTCAAGCTACGAGGAAACAACCCAAGCACGCTCCAATCCACCAAATATCTAACCAAGCGACAATGGTGGAGCCTCAAACATGTGGCTTTACTATCTAAATGGTGCTCGCTCAGGAAAAAGGCAAGAAATCCACTCTTGAGGAGCTAGAAGTGCTCTAGGAGGCCACCAAACCCAACCTTAATGGTTTCTTTTCATTCTAGAGAGAGAAGGAGAAGGTTGAAATGAAAAAAAAAATCAAAACTCGAACTTAAAGTTGTCCTCTGTTACAGACCGATCAATCGGCCTCAGGAACGATCGATCAGTTACTCGCTAGAAGGCACACTAAGAAAAGAAAAAGTACATAGATTTCAAATTTTGTTCCAACGCCTTGTAACTCGTTCAAATAATTCACAATAATTAATCTTATGCATAAATAAGCACATAATTATTATCAATAATCAAACCATGATTAAATTTTAAATTGTTTTTCGAAATTAAAAGTCCAACCGAACATATCATAACCAGTTTTAATTAATCTTTTGGAATTAAAAGGGGCTGGGTCCCTACGACCTCCCCCATTTAAGAAATTTTGTCCCCAAAATTAAGCATACATCAATAATCAAACAACTTAGGATACTTCTCACGAACTTTCGACTCTCGCTCCCACATGGTTTCTTCAACGCCATGGTGAAGCCACAAAACTTTACATACGCGATGGTCCTCCCTCATAGGACTTGCTCCTTGGTGTCAAGAATTTTCACCGATCTCTTCTCGTAAGTAGTGTCATCCTCTACCCTCAACTCGGTCCAATCTAGGATATGGGATGGGTCAGGTTCGTACTTGCACAACATGGAGACATCGAAAACGCTGTGTACGAATGCCAACTGTGGTGCTAAATCGAGGTGATATGCCATCTCTCCAATCCTATCAAGGATCTCAAATGGCATGATAAAACGCGGTGATAGCTTCCCACTCTTCCCAAATCTCATCAAACTCTTTCGTGGTAAGACCTTTAAAAACATATGGTCTCCCACCTCAAATGCTAACGATCTCCTCATCTTATCTGTATAACTCTTCTGACGAGTTTGCGCGATCACAAAACGTTTACAAATAACGAAAATCTTTTTCGTGGTGTCCCGTACAAGCTCAGGCCCGAACACTGCCTTCTCCCCAACGTCTGTCCAACAAACGGGTGACCTACAAGGTTTATCATACAATGCCTCAAAGGGTGCTATCTCAATGCTCAACTGGTAAATGTTGTTGTACGCAAACTTTACTAATGAAAAATGGTCTTTCTATGACCCACGAAAGTCTAACACACATGCTCTCAACAAATTCTCGAGTATCTAAATGGTGCGCTCCGATTAGCCATCGATTTGAGGGTGAAATGCAGTACTGAGAAGTAGGCACGTCTCTGTGGTGAACTGCAAACTCTGCCAAAAGCGTGATGCGAAATGGAGGTCTCGATCTGAGACGATTGAAATGGGTACTCCTTGGAGTCTAAAAATCTCACTCACATAAAGCTTGCTAAGCTTATCAACTAAATCCGATATGTGAATATGAAGAAAGTGCGTGGATTTGATCAATCTATCCACCACAATCCAAATAGCATCATGCCCCCTTGGCGACATAGGAAGTCTCGACACAAAGTCCATGGTTATGTGCTCCCACTTCCACTCGGACACTGGTAAAGGCTGCAACATACCCGTCGGCCTTTGATGCTAGTCCTTCACTTATTGGCAAGTAAGGCAACGTGAAGCAAATAGAGCAACATCCCTCTTCATTACTCTTTACCAAAACTGCCTATGCATATCATGGTACATCTTGGTGCCTCCTAGATGCACCGCCAAACGAGAGTGTTGAAACTGACGAAGCACATCACCACGACATGATTTTGGCACAAAAATCCTCCCGGCAAACCTTAAACTCTAGTTAGAGTGGATAGTCCACTCCTTGGCATCTTTGCCACTCAAAATTCTATCTCTGAACATCAGACTTTCTGCATCTTGTCGCTGAGCATCTATAACACACTGGACGAGGGCTGGCTGAGGCACCACTGTAAATAACATAGCACACTCACCTGGCTCACCAAGGCATAATTGCACTCGCCGATCTCCCCAAGTATACTCCATTCTCTCATGGCAACGTGAGTTATCGAACTCAATAACTTTTGACTGACGGCATCGACGACCACATTAGCCGTACTCGGATGGTACTGCAGATCAAAGTCGTAATCTCCCAAGAACTCCAACCATCTTCTCTGACGTAAGTTCAAGTCGTTCTATGAAAATAAATACTTCAAGCTCTTATGGTATGAAAATACTTCAAAGCATTCTTCATACAAATAGTGCCTCCAGGTATTTAGAGCAAAGACCACCGTTGCGAGCTCCAAATCATGGGTAAGGTAATTCTTCTCATGGATTTTCAATTGTCTTGACCCATAGGCAACCATCTTGCCCGCTTGCATCCATACGCAACCTAGTCCCTCATGTGACTCATCACAATACATAGCATTGGCAAGTCCTCTTTTCGGTACAATCAGGATAGGTGCACTAGTTAATCTCTCCTTTAAAGTCTAAAAGGCGAATTCACAACTTTCGGTCCACATAAACTTAACTCCCTTCCGTGTGAGGTGTGTCATAGGTGCTGGAAGTCTAAAAAAATATTTCATGAACCATTGGTAGTAACCCGCCAAGCCTAAAAAGTTTTGAATCTTAAACACGTTCTTCGATCTCTCCTAACACATCACCGCTTCTATCTTAAAGGAGTCCACTGCTACTCCATCTCCCAAAACTACATGCCCCAGAAACTTCACCTCAAACAACCAGAACTCACACTTATCATAGTTTACAGATAATTAATGCTCTCGTAATAGCTGTAGAGCAGTTCGAAGTTTCTCCTCATGTGCCTTCTCAAATGGTAAATAGATAAGGATGTTTTCCACGAACACTACCACAAACTTATTGAGGTACGGGTGAATTATACCGTTCATGAGATCCATGAACGTTGCCGGTGCGTTAGTCAGCCTAATGGCATGACCAAAAACTATGCTCATATCCGATACAAAAAGTGGTCTTTGGGATGTCCTCGTCCTTGAACCTCAATTGATGGTAACCTGATCTCAAGTATATCTTCGAAAAACAACACGAACCTTTCAATTGGTCAAACAAATCATCAATATGAGGCATAGGGTATTTATTCTTAACGGTCACATGGTTGAACTTACGGTAATCTATACAAAGGCGCAAGGATCCATCATTCTTCTTTGCAAACAACGTTGGTGCTCCCCAAAGAGACACATTAGGGCGAATAAAACCTTTGTCCAATAATTTTAGGACCTGCACTTTCAGCTCTAGCAGCTCGACTGGTGCAAAATGGTACGAGGGCATAGAAATGGGGGTGGTCCCTAAAATAAGGTTAATGGAAAACTCCACTTCCCACAATGACAAAAGCTCAAATAGATCATTTGGAAAAACATCCAAAAACTCGCAGACTATAAGAGGAAACTCTCAATGAGTCAAACAGGTCTCACTCGTAGATAAGGCTGTGAAAATGAGGCTAAGACTGCCTCGGTCCCATGAACAAGGAGGTCTAGGTACTAAACTGTCATCCTGGCCACCCACAAAATAGAAGGAGTCTATCTCTGGCGTGCAAAGAAACACTTGACGTCAGTCACAGTCGATGAAGACACGAAATGTGATTAACCAATTTATCCCTAGGATGATATCAAAAGGGGCCATATCGAGCAGAATAAAATCCAATACCAGATGGCAATCGGCGACCTCTATCTCACAAGCTTTGTACACATGTCTCAACATACTATCCCCACCAATCAGCGTCTCTACACGCAAGGCGCTACCCAATACGTCTACCTCTAACCCTAATGCAGATGAAATGAATGAATGCGATGCTCCCGTGTCTATAAGAACATTGGCCCAAGAATGGTATACTAAGAAGGTACCTCGAATGATCAATGGGCTGGCTGCGGCATCTGGAACGGCAGGTGCCACTGAAGTGCTGGGCTCCACGAATGCGTATACTCGTCTCTGATTCTGCCCACTGCTCCCCTTAGCTCCCGGCTGCCTCACTGGCTGGGTTGAAGTAGCCCCTCCTACGGTCCTTGTCGACTATACCGCCGACTGCTGCTGCGACTGGCCATAGCCCTGTCGCCCCTGTGATGTTTGCCCCTGGTGTGTTCCTGAAGCACCTTGACCACTCCTTCCCTAAGGGCAATCTCGACGTATGTGTCCCAGCTAACCACACTAAAAATATAAAACAGGGTCCTCTCCTAAGTTTGGTTCTGTTGCTATCCTCTCTGTGTGCAATCCCTAACATAGTGTCCCAACTACTTGCACGTGTAACACACGATCTCCCAACATTTAGAACGCTCAGGCAAACCCATAAAGGGTGTGGGTGCCGATCGTGGCAGTGGATGAAATCCCACAGGGTAAAGACCTAATCCTCCTGACTTCTGCCTCTTTACCTGATGCCCCTCGAATTATGCCCCAGAAAATCCCTAATGTGATTTGCTCTCCCTCAACTTGTGGCTCTCTACTATTACATTCTCATCCCGGATAGCGGCCTCCATAAGCTCTGCATAGACCTAGAATCCAACACCGCAATCCTATCCTTGATCGAGGGCCAAAGCCCTCTCTCAAATCGTTTGGTGTTCAACTCCTCAGTTGCCACCATTTTACATGCAAAGCGTGACAGATTCGCAAACTTGGCCTTGTATTGGATCACTGCTAGATTTTTCTAAATAAGGGAGAGAAACTCCTCCCGATACGTATCCCTTAAAGACCCCGGGAAATACTTCTCTACGAAAACCCTGGTGAAGGGGGCCCACGTGCCCTCCACTGTTGTTTTAGAAAATTTCCATCACTCCCGAGCATCCTCTTGGAGTTTGAATGCTGCCAACCTCACCCTCAGCTCATCCTCCATGTTCTCTAAGGTATCGAAGATCGTCGTGGTCACCTCTAACCACTTCGTAGCAACTCTAGGGTCCAACTCCCCAAAAAGGTTAGAGGATCCAACTACTGGAATTCTCTCATTGGTACCGCAGCCCTTGGCTCAAGAGCTCTAGCTCCAATTCTAGCTGCATCAACTAAAGTCCACATGGTCGTGACCATCTCCTAATCAACGTCAACGTCGCCCTCTTGTTCCTGCAGGGCATGTTGTTGGAGGCAATATTGCCATGATCATTGTTTTTGTAAAATAATTTTTGGTAAAAAATTAACTGGACGGGCAAATGCTGAAACGGGCTCCAAATAAAAATTTTAATGTCGAACGATCAAAAATAAACTCGTGCAACCAAAGTTAATTTAGATGAATACCTTTTGTCGTTCTAATCTTCAACTATGATTTGATTCTGAGTTGAAACTCCAGTAAGATCTTCTACTGTATTCTTTACGCGATTCTCAAACGTAGTGTGGGCTACGATCCTCCGAGAACTCGTACCGGCAGAACCCTGATATATTTTTAAGTCTTGAAATACAAAAATAATATATCAATAATGATAATGATATATGAACTATCTAATACATGATGTATCAATCTCAAACTGGTTCAGCCTACCCGCATATATATAGGGCTACAACATGGACCTAGAGAGTAATTATGAGTAAGACTTCCAGTGGAACACAAACACCTACCAACGATTTATATAATTAAAGAAAGACGCATAACAGTATCTTCAATTATGGAAAAACAGCAACGATTTCTGTAGTTTTCATAAAACACTAAATTACAGTTCACATCACTAAAGAACTATAATTGTACTTTGACCCATAATTTGAAGAATTTCTTGCATCGAACTCCTGTTATTAAATGCTTATCATTTCTCCACACGTTAAGATTCTCGATACCCGCCAATTAAATTTAATTACTGATAATTTAATTTAATCGCCATCTTGATATTGCTTAAACCCTTCCGCTTAACTTATTTAACTGCTGGATAATTAAATCCATTTGTAGGGGTTGACTCGGTCAAAACTTATAAGTATCCTTAAGGTGGTGTCGTCAATCCTGATCTTTCGGGACGTAGATTCCATTAATAATTAATAGTTGTCATATAAATAATACCGCTATTCAACTCACCGGGAATATAGATCCATATAAGATCGTACCCTCTAATGAATCAAAATAACGAATATTAAATATACACAAATTAATAATTATTTTAGGATTAAGAGGATAAGCACTATTCATAATAACCTTGGGGTGTGGATTAATTTATTTAGTCAGTAGTAAGTACAAAATTTATTACCCCAAATGTCCCGTTTAGTACACAAAGTGTACTGGCACAGAGAGTCGGAACAATAGACGACGCTATTATCTGTTCATCGTAACTAAGACGAAGCCTACTAAAACTCTGTGCCACAGTCGTACCAATGGTATGTCCATTTCCATCTAAACTGTAAACATTAAACTTATATTTTGTAAGAACCTAAAATCTGGTCTTTTGTGTGTAAGTCGTACTCTACACACCAGATTAAATACTATACAGAATATCGGAC
>JAOTRH010055913.1:0-18985 GCA_034768845.1 Heliamphora exappendiculata
GGGGGAGTAATTTTTCTTTAGTTTTAGTTTAAGTTGAATTTGAGGGGGAGAGATTTTTTTGTGTTGAGAGATTTTTTTTTATTTGTGTTGAGTCAGTGTTCAGTATTTGTTTTTTGAATTCTTACTGTGTCCTTGGTTTATGCTTGGAAATTTTGAATTGTTGATTAAATTATTTAAATTATTTATTTTATTCGTTGATATTTTTACAGTTGTTCTTGTAGAGTTGTGGTTTGATATTGCAGCGCAGCAAACGATGAGTAGAAAACAGTGAAAAACTGGCCGCAGTATCAAACCACTTGATAGACCAATCGATCGGTCCATCGAGCGGTCTTTAGCAACCCTCGATTTCTCAGTTTGCAACAATTTACCGCAAGGTTGAAAAGACCGATCGATCGGTCATGTACGCGAGGAGCAATTTTTTAGTGCAGCAGATTAGATTTTGGCAATTTTCTATAAATAAGGATGGCTAGGGTTTTCGTAACTGAGCTCTCCATCATTATTGTGAGAGATTCTAGCCGCCAGAAAGCCTTCTTGTTTTTATTGTTGATGAAAACTTAGCCGCCACAAGTTTTAGAGATTTATTCCTTATACTCGCAAGCTAGTCTACAAAAGCTTGATGATTCATTAGCTTCCGCTCATTCAAGCCTATCATCAAGTCAATCAAAATTTCAACGATCTGTTCGTGTCTTGGAGTCGCTTGAGAGGAGTCTCAAGTATTGAAGTCCGGTGGTGAGTTCCAGCGGCGGTCAAGCACATGAATTGGTGCATGTGGATTGGGCAAAGATATATTTACTACCATTGGTTGTGGGTGCAACGTCAGGATTTGTAAGATTTTTTTGTAATCAATAATTTAATAGTGTTTGATTTTTTAAACTCGGTGTAGTCTCGTAATTTTTATCCGGTTTGAGATTTTCTACATAAATATCGTTGTTCCATGTGTAATTGTGATTGTTTTATTTTTCTGCTTGTGTGGTAGATTAGTTTAAGCTTATTTGTATCGTTTAGCTTATTTAAGAAAATTAATTATTAAAAATTAGTTTACATATAAGAATTTTTCAATATCAAACTATTAATTGAATTAGCTATCCGACCGAATCGGTAGTTTAGTTATTTTAATAAAAATAAATAATTTGAATTACTTACTTTGTCCCCTTAATCAAATGAAACAATCTAAATTAACTATTTTGTTACGTTAACTCAGTCAAATCGTTAAATTAACTGTTGAATCACTCTAATAAAATCAAGCTCAAATTATAATTTAATTAGTATTTAACATTGTTAAAATTATTAGATTATAAATTATAATTTATAATAAAAATTATGAGTAATATTAAAAATTATAATTTATAGTTAAAATAAAAAAAATAATTAATAAATATTTAATAAAATTTATAATTTATAAATAAAATTAATAATAAAAAATTAAAAACTTACTGCTAATAATTTTACCAAACACCCTGTCACCTTTCATAAATTAAACAGTCTGAATTAATTATTTTGTCATGTTGGTTAAGTCAATTGGTTTGATCAACTGTACTTTTTGCAGTTTTTAATCAAATCCAAATAGTATGAATTGACAGCTAAGCTGCCTTAATAAGAAAATGATCTGAATTATTTGGTAGTTTTCCATCTTAATCAAATAAAACACTTTTATATCAATATTTCTGTCGGTAAAATTATATCAATTGTGTCCTCACTTGAATCAATTCAAGTAACCTAAATTGGAGTTAGTCGCGATTTGATTTTATTAATTGTTTATCAAATTCGTTACTGTTTATATTGGTGTCAACCGAATAGTAACATCTCACTAATCACTATCGTAAACTCTTATCATTACTATTACTATTACCATTAATTATATTTTTGTAGTGTTTGGCTAAGTTTTTGTTATTAATTTTAGTTATAAATTGTATTTTTTTAAACACTCATAACTTTTACTATAATTTTTAAGTATTTTTTTTTTCTATTTTAGTTACAAATTACAATTTTTATCAAACACTCACAACTTCTGCTACAAGTCACAATCTATAAGTTACTAGCAATAGTATTTCCAAACACCCCCAATTACTTGTTTATCAAATTTAATTAATAATCAATAATATTATTTTTAAAATTTTCTCATTTATATAATATTTAAAACTATTTATAAAATTTATTGAGATACTATACAATCTTCAGAGTTGTTGTGATAAACCCATATGTGAACCATTAATGAAAATTATCTCAAGCATGACAATATGGAACCACAAAGCAAGTTTTATTTTTTAATAATTATTATATAAATACAAAAATCAATGACTAATCCTTTAGTGATTTTCGCTCATTGAATGAAAGTACACTAAGGAGGTGTTTGGAAAAATAAGTACTGCTAATTTTTAAATTTTTTTTTTATTAATTTTAGTTATAAATTACAATTTTTTTTAAACATTTACAACTTTTGTTACAAATTATAACTATTTTTTTTTATTTCAATTACAAGATAAAATTTTTACTAAACACTCACAATTTTTACTATAAACTACAATTTACTAATTTTAATAATGTTAAACATCACCTAAAAGCAAAAAAAAAAAAAGAAGACTGCTCGGTGAAATATCTCGAATTGCACTATAACAAAGCTCCCGAGCAAGTGATTAACCCAAAATGAGTAATTTATGCCGTTGGCTGCCAACCACTTTGGAGCCCAATTAAGTCAAGCAAACGGCCTCTCCGTCTCATTAATGTATTAATGATACTAACTTTTAAAATCATGACAATTCAATTTTTTCTTTTTTAAAACTGTATTAAATTAATGGCTTGAAGTAATGACCTCACTGAATAAGGGAATACTTCTCAAATTTGACATAATGAAAGAGTTTTAAAACTTTTCAATGTTAACTTATTTAAAAAATATTATTAGATCCCAATTAAGTTAGTTATCTTATTATAAATAATAAAATTAAAAATTAATGTAGACTAATTAGTTTAAAAAATATTATATTAGATAAATGTTTATATTATTTTAAATTATTTATTATTAAATAATATATTAAAATAATATATATATATATATATATATATATGATATTTTATTGCGATATATTTAAAATGGTACTTAGTATTTTTATTAATATTAGTATGTACCAAAGCAATAAAAAAAACTTACTACCTTGTAGAGTAAGTAATTAAAGAGGATTAGTAAATACACCACTCTAAAATGAGTGCTCGGATAAATGCCCAATTGCCCATACCTAGGTGTAATAGGCAAAACCTTTGGTAACTTGACATTGACGATTAGTATTGTGTTTTAAATTTTAAAATATTTTAACATTTGTTTATATATATATATATATATATATATATATATAATCGTCCTGAATTATAAAACAAGATTTATATTAAATCTAAAAATTTTAAAAATAAAAATAAGAAATTTTTTATTTTCACAAAAGAATATGATAACTTTTTTATTTTTTATTTTTTTCTTATTTTCTACAAAATGAGAAATCTATCATTTTTTATAGCTCTTTTAAATTTTCCTCATTTTGTATGTATTTAATAGAAAAAAAAAGATAGGGAGAGAGAAGAAAAAATAAGAAATTAACCATTTTTAAACTCCATCATTCTGTTAAAATTTGGGGTGGGAATAATAGTTTTGGAGAGAAAGATAGTTTGAATGATGATTTTTGGGTGAGAGTGGCAATTTTTGTTAAATTTCAACGAAAATTTTAACAGTTGAGGCGCAATTGATATTAATATTAAATTTCATGGAAGATTGGTGTAATTTCAGAGATCACATGAGAGATTTCTATAATAAATTTAAATCTCAAATGAGGTAAGTGTAATTATCTCAAAATTTTAAATTGACCTGATACTAAAAAATTAAGTTCTTTTATTATTTTTTTAGAAAATTTTCTTACTAATCAAATACATATGAGAAAATGATTCTTTTTTCTTCTCGTTCACTTCATTTTTTACTTTTTCTCACTTTCTCGTTTATATTTTTTTCTTATCAAATTGAGCCTATTATAGAGGTATAGATAATTCCAAAATAATATAAATTTAAATATATAATTCCTATATATAGGTTGCATTATTTTCTCCCAACCCACTTGAAAAAATCCATCCAATAAAATCACGTAAGTTAATATCTACTTCTTCTTCTTCTTATTATTCTTATTATTATTATTATTATCATCTAAATCAATGACACTAAAGTACGCATAAAGTTTTGAGCCGTGGCGAACATTGTTTCCTGATAGGAGCAGCTGCTTCTTTCCAATCCTTTATTAGTTTGAGGAAGTTTAATTTTATTTTTTTGAGTTTAAAATAGATTCAATTCGATTATTTGAACCGTTTATTTTATTATTCTAAGTGTATATATTATTACTGTAAAAAATTAAATCGATTGAATATCGATAACTACCTAAACAAATCACGTTTGTGTTAATAAAATTAAATTATGATTTCTATTTTATTATTTATTTTATCAACACATATGTAATTTAGTAAGGCAATTACCGATATTCGATCAACTTAATTTTTTATAGTAATAATATATACACTTAATATATAAAATAAATGGGTCAAATTATCAAAATGAGTCTATTTTGGACCTCAAAAAAAAAAAAAAAACTTGACCTCTACTACAGGAGAGAAGCCATACTCTTTCCTTATAAATACCAGAGTGCTCTTTTGTTTTCTTCAGGGATCTATTGTTTCTTTCATTCCAAACACCCTTGTCTTTTTCCTAACCTTCAAACATCCTCAAACACAAACCAAAACCTTCACCGGAAAAGTCACTATGCCGTCATTTTCTGGCAAACCTGTCTGTGTCACCGGCGCCGGCGGATTCATAGGCTCATGGATAGTTAAACAGCTCTTGGAAAAAGGCTATACTGTCAGAGGAACGGTTAAAAATCCAGGCAAGAACTTAAATATTCCATTCCAAAAGAATTATTAGTTGTCTTGTGCGCAAGGCCATGAGATACTCTAAGAGTGACATAATCATATGGATCTCATGCACGTATTTAGGGTTGAGCTCCGTATCTAAGAGTCACATAATCATATGGATCTCATGCACGTATTTAGGGTTGAGCTCCGTATAATTGTGTAGTTTTTTTAAAGTATTAAAACACTACGTGACCTTGTGTTTAGAAAACCTAAAAATATATCCTCAGCTATGAAGTAGGTTATTTTGAAAAATAGTCTCATACAAGTATTAGATATGCAGCATATACTCGTAGACACTTGATACGTAGAAATATTATCGAATATGCCTGAAAAATATTTATTTTTTTTGTTTTAATTTTGGATGCGTTTTAGATATGCACAAAAAATGAGCATATACACGGGATACGTTTTGAATATGGATGAAATATTTTTTAGGTATATTTTAATTTTTTTAATTTTTATTTTTAAAAGTTATTCCTTCTTTTAGTTAATGTTTTCATTTATTGTTATGAATGTACTACTATCTAAATATATTTTTTTTTATGCATAATGAAATTATTTATTTATTTATTACTTATTCAGTTATTTTTAAATTGGGTAGTTATTGAATACTTCAAAATAACAATAAAATAAATTTGAATGAAGTTAGACTCACGCTTTTGTAGACATTATCACTTTCGTAACTATCACAATTTAAAATATTTGAAGTTTCTTGCATTTTCTCTGTATTTTTCCCTTTTGTTTTACAACTCTAAAATGCTAATTCAAAATTTTGTGCAACAGCTTCATTTTTTTAATCAAAATTTCTACTTTTCTCCCCCTCCCTCAAAAAAATCTATTTTCAAGTATGTTATGATTTAACTTATCTCTTCTTTTTTTTTTGTTTCACCACTTTTTTTAGAAAAAAATAATAATAATTGCACATGCATCACAAATATGAGTACATATATTTACACGTTATGTGTGTAAAATGCTCGATTAATTACAAAATGTATGTTAAATCGAAGTAAATCAAATGCGAATAAGAGTAAATGATGTCACATAAAGATTTTAAGATTTTTTTTATAGAGTAAAAAAGAAGCAGGACGGCTTTGAAGAATTTAGGATCAAAGCGGACAATAAGAAAGGAGTCTTATAATTTTTATATATCTAGTTATTTTATGAAAAATTATTACAAAATTTCTAATAAATTAAAATTTTATCTTGTTGTTTCACAATTCAACAATATTTAATTTACACAAGTTATTTTTTTTGTACAAACTTTAAAAAAAATACCAAATCAAATCAAATCAAATCAAACCAAACTAAGTCTTTTGTACCAATTAATTGAGGTTAGTTACATGAATCATTTTGCACCATTTTACTCTGTTAATAGCGTATCTTCAGTTAGTTTTAATAGTTTCATATATATTCTTAATACGGTATTTCATGTTAATTTAAGTTTATCTTTTTCTCATAGTATTTTTATTATTCATAATCTCATTATTTTTTTAACTACTATATCAACTGGTACGTTATATGTGCTTAAACCACCTTAATCTGTATATGTCCAAACTTTTAAAAAAAATAACAAACAGAAAATTAAGAAAAATATACCCAGCAAAGGCTTCATACATACAATAAACAGTTATAATAAAATACAAATCATGGTATTTAATCATTCAACCATTTAAAAATAATTACAAATTAAAAAAATAATACAAAAAATAAAAAAGTTTGATAAATTTAAGGACTCTAGTTTTTACTTAAAAAAATGGGAGCCAAAGCCATTACTTTGGTGGCTTTTCCCCATGGTTGGCCACGAAGAAGGGATGGAGAAAAAAAGATATAATGTTTTTAAATAAAACTAAAGCAATACATGCGTTGTGTACGTGCAGATGTTCCAAAGAATTCTCATTTGAGAGAGTTTGACGGAGCAAAGGAGAGATTAACTCTATGCAAAGCCCATCTTCTTGATTACCAGAGTTTATTCGAAGCCATTAACGGTTGTGATGGTGTTTTTCACATAGCATCCCCAATGACTAATAGCCCAGTAAGCTTTGGTTTATTTTTCGCTGAACCATGTTTGGTTGGATAGAAAATGGAGGAAAAAAACGAAGAAAGAAAAGAAAAGGCGCCAAACAGAAAATGAGAGTATTTAGCTTGGTTTTGTCATATGTAAACTATATATCTATCTATATATACTATATATATAGCCAAATAGGTATGGACAATTCGCCAGTAGTTTTATATTTCCTAACATTCATTTTCTAAAATATAGATGACAAATGAGTTTGTCTTAGATAGAGAAATTTGAAATGAGTTTGTCTCAAATGAAAAAACTGTTTTTTTTTTTTCAATATTAGAGCCAAAGAGAGAGGATGAGGAATGAGCAAGTTAAAAATGCTTATTCTCAGTTCTGAAATTTCTATAATGAGTAAATACTTACCATAAAAAGATCTTTTCTAAATGTGATTTTTTAATAGTAAAGTTTCAAGTTCAAATTAATTTTAATTGCTCTTTCAAAATTTTTGGTTTTAATCTCACTTATTTTCTTAGCAACCAAATAGTTTTTGGGGATTTCAACCAAAGGTAAAAAAAAAAAAATTTTAACGCTCAAGATCCATAAATAAAAATTTTAACACACAAAATCTAATTTGGTGATTTTTTTTGAAAATACCTAGCAAACAGATAAATTTATCTGTTTTGCATAATAAATAGATAAATTTATCTGTTTAATATTCATCTATTTGCATATCAACACAGATAATGCAAACAAATAAACTTATATGTGTTCTTTATACGTACTTTTAATAAGACAGATAAATTTATCTGTATTTTTTACACGTGCTTTCAATAAAAGATAAATAAATTTATTTGTACTCTTTATACGTGTTTACAATAACACCTTACACGTGCTTTCAATAAGACAGATAAATTTATCTGTATTATTTATATATGCTTTGAAAAGTACCGATAAATTTATCTATTTTCTTTATACGCGTGCTTACAATAAGACAGATAAATTTATTTGTAATCTTTATATGTGTTTACAATAAGATATATAAATTTATTTGTACAGAGAGTATTTTTGTTCTAAAAAATCATGCACGCACCAATAGAGGACTTTGCATGTTAAAATTTTTATGAGAATGGACTTTACTTATTAAGAAATATTATGTTGGATGAAAAGTAGTAAATGATCAATAAATTTGACTGTTCACCAATTTCCTAATAGTTTTTTTCCCTTCTCGTAACATGGGATTTTTGACAGTAGCTCATACTTTTAACTTTGTTTCAAATTATAAAGGAATTAGTAGTGGAGCCTACAGTTAATGGACCAAAGAATGTGATAATCGCGGAGGCTGAAGCCCAAGTTTGTCGTGTGGTTTTTTGTTCGTCAATCGGTGCAGTGACAATGCACCCAAATCGCTCCCCCGACACGTTCGTTGATGAGAGTTGCTGGAGTGATCTCGAGTTTTGCAAAACCACAAAGGTTTATTGTTCTATGAGCGATGACGACGGATGGCCGATCAAACAGAGATAAGACATAATGATTAAAACTCTTACTACACAGAGTTTATTGTTTAATTTGTGTTTAGTCGGTCGTTCGTCGTACGTGGAAACATCAATTTTCTTGTTTTATATTGATCTCTATTTCTTTTCATTAATTACCACTACTTTATTTTGTACAAATAAGTACTATGAGTCTAACACGGTTGGATGAATGCTTGATGTGGAATTGTAGAATTGGTATAACTATGGAAAGGCAGTGGCATAGCAAACGTCGTGGGAGGTGGCAAAAGAGAAAGGGGTGGACCTGGTGGTGGTGGTCCCGCCTATGGTGGTTGGACCAATGTTTCAACCGACCCTGAATGCCAGCTCCATTTATGTTCTCAATTTCTTGAACGGCTCGAGAAAGACCTACGACAATGCAGTCTAAGGCTACGTGCATGTTAAGGATGTTGCATTAGCACACATACTATTATACGAGACTCCTAGGGCATGTGGTCGCTACATTTGCGCTGAGAGCATACTTCATCGTGGTGATTTGGTTGAAATACTAATCGAGCTATTTTCAGAGTATCCCATTCCCATAAAGTAAGTTTAAGTTTTTTCCAAGGTAATGGATATTTGACCAATTTTATTTTTTTACATGAGTATTTAACCTAACAAGTATTATAAAATAAACAATTTTAATTACAAAAATTTATTCGGGAGTCAAACCCCACAATGAGTGCATCACGGTGTTGTGAACATCTTTCTATCATTAAGTCAACTACGTAAATCTTATATTTTATATGTAATTGTGTATTTTTCTTCTTTACATTTTATTTTTGTGCCATAATAATTCATGTGTATTTGGTAGGGGTTAGGACTAAGAAAAGTGTGATGAAGCCAATGGGTTCCCATTTTAATTGGCATTCAAACTAGCAAGGCTTTGGCAGTGTGGTAGAAAAGGATAAGGGTCCCCACAAAGAGTTGAAAGTTAATAATTTTAGATTGTGGGGAATGTAGGGGAAGTTTCAAAGAATTGGTAGTTAATTATCATAATTATATTTCTTTATTTGTTTTTTAAGATTTTTAATAAAAAAATATATGCTTTGTGATAAATTAGAAGATATTATGACTCGAATATCATTAATTAGAAGATATTGTTATGACTTTAGTAGCATTACCATTGTGATATTTTCCATAATTGTTATTTTGACTTCTTTGAATTTGTGACTCTTGTAAGTTTATGAATTACCTTCACCAACCGTAGATGCTTTTTTTTTTTTTTTTACAAAAAAGAACATGAAATGGGACGTGATAAGTGTTGGTTATTTAAAAAAAAAAAAAGTTTCGTAGTTTTTTTTTTAAAAATTTATTTTATGAGATAAAAACACTCATCACTTTCATATTCTTTTCTCTTTTGATTGTAAATACTTTTTGAGAGTTTAGAAAACAACTTGTTGATGGTTCTTGAAAAATGAGGTTTTTAAAGAGAAAATTCTAAAAACAAGCTTATGAAATTGCTTGCCCTAAGTTCTTAATATGTTTTGGAAAATATAAATAGAAAAAAAAAATATAAACGATACTAAACATGGCTGTTATTGTGTTGAAAATGTAGATGCATAGATGAAATGAAGCCGAGAGTCAAAGTGTACAAATTCTCAAATCAGAAGCTGAAAGATTTGGGATTGAAATTCACACAAGTGAAGCAAGCATTCTATGAAGCAGTTGAGAGCTTGCAAGAGAAGGGCCATCTTCCAATACTCGCACAATTCATAGTGGTAGCCCGAATGTGAAGCGAATTAGGCATTTACTTCATGCCCTAATTTCATACCAGATAGGGCATGAAGTAGATGCCTAATTCGCTTCACATACGGGCTACCACTGTGGGTTGTACAAGTATTGAAAGATGACCCTTCTCTTGCAGGCTTTTAACTGCTTCATAGAATGCTTGCTTCACTGGTGTGAATTTTAATCCCAAATCCTTTAGCTTCTGGTTTAAGAAATCGTACACTTTGACTCTCGGTTTCATTTCATCTATGCACTTATATTTTCAACACAATAACAACCATGTTTAGTATCGTTTATATTTTTTTATTTTCTATTTATATTTTCCCAAAACATATTAAGAACCTAGGGCAAACAATTTCAGAAGCTTGTTTTTAGAATTTTCTCTTTAAAAACCTCATTTTTCAAGAACCATTAACAGGTTGTTTTCTAAACTCTCAAAAAATATTTACAATCAAAAGAGAAACGATGTAAAAGTGATGAGTGTTTTTATCTCATAAAATAAATTTTAAAAAAAACTACAAAACTTAAATTTTTTTTTGAAAAATAACTAACACTTATTGCATCCCATTTCATGTTCCTTTTTTTAAAAAATACATAGATTTTATAAAATCTATGTATTTTAAAATGGGATCTTAATATAATTAAGTAAATAAGTAACCTAAAAATAAATTTTAAAATTTATAAAATAAAATTTGACAAATTAATAAATTATTATTCCAAAAGGGACAAAATTAAAGCCTTGTAGTGGACTCTTTAATTAGTAGCTTGTTTATGCCAAAGGTTTAACCAAACTTCCGGCAACCAATAACCAACACTTAATCAGTAAAAGGCATCCAAAACCCAGCACTTGGCTTAGCTTGGCTAGTTTTCAATTTTGAGGTGCAATAATATTGTTATTTTTATATTTAAGATTTGTAAGATACGTGTAATATTTGAGGATCAATACCCAATGGCAGCCGCAGTTTTTTTTATACCCGTATTGTAGAGTAATTATTACGTGGTTTCGAATTAGCATGTTGTAATTCTACATGGTACTCTCATTTAATATGATAATAATAAATTTTATGTTGATGACATAATGACTCACATTTGTTAGATGAATAAGATACAAATGGTGACCTACATTATGTAAGTTAACCATTTATTTGTTTAGAGTATCACATAGTATTGCCTACATGATACTTCGAGAGTATTTAATAATTTGAAAAATTAATAAATAGTCCAATTTATAGGCCGTTTACTGTGGTAGGTTGTGACTATTTATTTATCTAGAGTATCACATGGCATCGCTTACATGGTATTCCAAAAGTATTTAATAATTTGAAAAATTAGTGAACAGTCTAATTTATAGGTCGTTTACTATTTTTCATTCAGTATAAAAAAATTTAACGAGTAAGATTCATCCGCATAAAAGTTTTAACGTGCAAAATCCTTTTAGAAAAAAATACTCTAAAACAGATAAATTTATTTGCGCGCCTTTTCAAAATATGTATGAATAATACATATAAATTTATCTATTTTTTATTGAAATCACATGTAAAGAACACATACAAATTTATCTATCTTATTGAAAGCACGTATAAAAAATATAGATAAATTTATTTGTGTATTTTCAAAACATGTATAAAGACACAAATAAATTTATCTATCTTTTATTGAAAATTTATGTAAATAATACAGATAAATATGTCTGTCTTATTGAAAGCACGTATACATAATACAAAAATAAATTTATCAGTGGCTTTTTAAAACATGTATAATAACACAGATAAATTTATCTGTTTGCAATATTATGTGTTCATATGCAAACAGATAAATTTATCTGTTAGATATAAAGATGCATACAGATAAATTTATCTGTTTAAAAAATATTTGTAAAAAAAATTGTACAATTATATCTTGCACGTTAAAATTTATTTTTTAAAATTTTTAATTGAAAATTACTTAATAATTTTCCATTATTCAATGTTGTCGTTTATTCAATCCATTAATTCAATACAGTTAAAAAGAAGAAAAAAAAATTAAATATATAGCTATTGAATTGTCATGATTTTAAAAGTTAGTATCATTAATACATTAATGAGACCGAGAGGCCTTTGCTGGACTTAAGTGGTGTTTTGAAATTAATAGTTTATAACTTTTGTAATTTTTAATAAAAGTTATGAGTGTTTAATAAAAATTAAAATTTGTAATTAAAATAAAAAAATAATTATAATTTATAATAAAAATTGTAGGTATTTAAAAGAGATTTTAATTTATAACTAAAATTAATAGTAAAAAGTTAAAAATTAACTGTACTTATTTTTCCAAACACCCCCTTAGTATACTTTCATTCATAGAGCGAAAATCAATCATTAATTTTTGTATTTATGTAATAAATATTAAAAAATAAAACTTGCCTTGTGGTTCCATATATAGTCATGTTTGAGATCATTTTCATTAATGGTTCACATATGGGTTTATCACAACAACTCATAAGATTGTGTAGTATCTCAATAAATTTTATAAATAGTTTTAAATATTATGTAAATAAGAAAAATTTAAAAATAATATTAGAAAATTTTAAGGATTAGTCCTAATTTTAGACATTATAAAAGTTTTAATCATACTATATTTATTTTACTAATTTTAGTCCCATCATAAATAAGAATAAATTTTTTTAACTAATTTACCCATATTAAAAAGGTTAGATAAAAAAAAGTTTGAATTTTGCCTAATATTCTATTACTATAACTAATTATGATTATCTAAAAAAGAAAGTTTAAATTTTGCATAATATTATATTACTATAACTAATTATGATTTATCTAAACTCTCTCTCTCTCTCTCTCTCTGTTGCCCATCTGTGTGTGTGTGTGCGCAACTCACCACTCACGACCAACACATTGCCACCACCGACCCTCTCCTCCGACGCCGCACACCACGCCGCAAGCCATCCCCTCCAGTATCGACACCAGTCGCCTTCTGCGCCATCGCAGTCGTCGGCGACCTCGACGCACTCGTCGCCACCATATCTGTTCGCGAGATCAGATCAATAACCGCACCGCCGCTGCCGCCATCTCTGTCGAATCCGAGACTTTGAATTGAAACTGATTGGATTGAGAGGTTGATCGATTCGATTAGTACATTATTAGAGAATAATTTCGTGTTTGGAACTGCGTAATCCATACATTTATCAGTGTATATGAATGTTTGAGTGGTTAATGAGCATTACTTATGGGGCTTGCAAATAATTAA
This sequence comes from Heliamphora exappendiculata, assembly GCA_034768845.1. Taxonomy (NCBI): domain Eukaryota; kingdom Viridiplantae; phylum Streptophyta; class Magnoliopsida; order Ericales; family Sarraceniaceae; genus Heliamphora; species Heliamphora exappendiculata. The sequence continues at coordinate 13,435 of JAOTRH010055913.1, forward strand.
TGTATCATTATTTTTCTGAGATGATAAGCATCTAAAATAATACATACATACAAATTTGTATTTTTGCGCAAGTGATACATTTGGTTGACATTGCATTTTTAGAATTTTCTTCTTCCCTAACAATATATTCAATATGAAATATTATTGAACTATTCATGCATCAGTTCTGTATCAATGCATCAGTTCTGTATCAATTATGTATCAATATATTAGTTCTTATACATTTGTATCAGTTCTTCTGCATAACTGATATATTTGCTTGACATTGTATTTGCGTGAACCGTTCATGTATTAATTTTGTATAAAATGTATCAGTTCGTTAACAATGTATCAGATCTGTACCAGCTTTGCTTCATTTAAGAGATACGCCATTTTAAAATTTTTTTTAGAAAGATTACAAATTAAGATATATATATATATATATATATATATATGAAAAATCTCATTTATAAACTGATTTGCACTAATTAATTTTTTCAAATAAGCTAAATTCTGCAAATAAGCTCAAACAATCAATCCCACAAGAAGAAAAAAAAATAATCACATGCACATACGAGACAACTATTTTTACGTGAAAAATTCCAAATCGAGTAAAAATCACGAGATCACACCGGGTCTAGGAAATTAAACACTATAAAATCGTTGGTTATAAGAAAATCTTACAAACCGGCGTTGCTCCCAAAATCAAATATTTGAAAGCTTATTCATGTCGAATCCACGTACACCAACACATGTGCTTGACTGCCGTTGAAACCCACCACCGAACTTTAATACTGACGGACTCCTCCACCAGACTTTAACACTTGAGAATCCTCTCAAGCGACTCCATGAATCCAAACTTATTGTTGAAACTTTGATTGACTTGATGATTTGCTTGAATGAGCGAAAGCTAACGAATCATCAAGTTGTTGTAGACTAGCTTACGAGTATGTAGACTAACTTCAAAGGCTCTTGTGGCAGCTAGGTTTTCATAAAATAATAGGAGGCTTATTTAACAAGAAACCTTAGCTTCCTATTTATAATAAACTGCCAAAACACTGACAGCATCACTTAAAATCTAGGACACGCGCACAGAACCGATCGATCGATTAAAAGACCGATCGATCGGTTAATCATAACTCTCGGTATTTTAACACAGGACTTATTCAGGATGACTTCTGCAAAAGGACCGATCGATCGGTTAATAGACCGATCGATCGATAAAGGACCATTCTCGGTTCTTTGTCACACATGCGGCTAGTTTTTCACTATTTTCTGCTTTTCGTTCACTGCGTTGCAATATCAAACCACAACTCTATAAGAACAAATGTAAAAATATCAACGAATAAAATAAATAAAGTAAATAATCATTTATCACAGATTTACCAAACTCAAAATGAATTAGACCGAGGTCAAAATCCGTAACAATCTCCCCATTTGAAAATTCTGTGACAAAACCCAACAATCCAATTAATCCAATTAAACAAGCTAATAAAAAAAAACATAGACTCGACAAAAACAAAAACTTTCACTCAAAAATCTCCCCCTCAAACTTAACTTGAACTAAAACTATTCACACAAAAAAAATTTACTCCCCCTCAAACTTAACACTCTCTCCCTTTTTGTTACGAATTGACAGCAAAAAAAAAATCTTTTTGTGAATAGAGAATAAGATTAAAGGACAAGTAAAAGTCCCATGCATATTTGCATCCACTTAAAATCAAAAAATTTAGCCAAAATAATTAAAACACACATAGAATCCAAGATATCCTATATTCATATATGAACGGACACAATCAGAATAGATCTATATGAAAAAAGTGTGTGTATGACTTGAAAAATTTTCGGACACAAAGATCAAATCTTACATGAGTTCCGAAAGACCGAGTTACATTTATATATCAGAAATTAAGAATGCCACAAAATCAAACCAGTTTTGACTCAATTCACTCTTTAGGCTAACTCCCCCCTCAACTAGAGACTACAACCTTTTCTGTTTTTTTTTATTTTGATGCTTTTATAGGCGATTTTCATACTAATACGAACGAAAAAGTAAGGTTTGCATAGATAGTCATTTCCTAAACACATGCTGGTACAAAAACAAGGTGCCTGCACACTAGTACGTACGAAAAGATAAGGTCCACATAGGTAGCCATTTCCTCAAACCAAACAAACAGAACCAAAAGAATGAAGGAGTATAAACGATAAGATTGAGTGGGTTGCCACTATGTGGTCATTTTGTGAAATTCTTAGACAACTGAATGATAAAAGATACCCATAAAAAATATAATCCCAAATGCATAAGATCCTTACATCTATTAATGTTCAAGAGGTGTACAAAATAGACTCATATCTAAAAGCATTCTATTCACTATGAAGTAGATCACCAAAAAAAATGTGGTAGTTAATCTCAATACCTAAATTATGAAATTTCAGCCAAATGAAATAATGCACAGAAATAGTACTCGGCTCTTAATGAAGTCCCCCACATTTTTTAACAACAACAAAAAACAAAAAAAGACCCAAAATAGACTAGGGACTACGACTAGCCAAAAAGCTGTCTAGATCACTCTTTTTGACCCAAACTTTCTTGAGTTTCAAAGGCACATGGTCTGGGGTGAAAATCAAATTCTTTCTAGGTTGTTGTGGCACATCAAATTTGAATCTATATTGGTCAATCAACCTAGTGCAGTGAGGTCTGATATGCTCCTTTATACCACGGTGATAAAAAAATAAGCTCAAAAAATGTATTTTTATTCAGATTCATGCAATTGGAACGTATATGACCAATATTAGCACATTAATGACAAGTAGAACAAATTTAGACTTTCTTACCTCACCATGTAAAATGGTGGTTTTACTCGTCTGATTCTTCTACTTTCCATTTGCTTTGGCTGAAAAATGTGCAGATAATCTTTTTGACCTCATGTCACTTTCTACTTTCACAAATTTTGGTGCAGATAATCTTTTTCTTTGTACGGTTTGCTTGACGAAGCACCAGTGAATCCAAGCCCACACCTATGGGTGATTGCCTTTTGTGACCCAAGCATGTCATCCAAAGCCATAGTGCCTGCATTCAATTTCTTGAAAGTAGATTGGGTATTTAACAAATCTTTTTCAAATTTAATCAATTTTAATTCAAGATCAGTTTTTAACTCAACACAAGCATGCATCTCTTTTTCAAGAAATTCAATCCTGGTTTGTTTAGTTTGACACAATTTAGATAGTTCATTTCCCTTTTCACATTTTGTAAGTTTTTCACACAAAATCTTAATGTCAGATTTTAATTTTATAATCAGGTCTTGAGCTTCAGTTAACTCTTGTTTGACATCGTCTCTCTCTTTTTCACATAGTTTATATTTTTTAACTAATTTTGTATTTTGTTTGGTCAACTTGAAGCATGCACTCTCTATAAAACTTATCATAAGCTTGTTGAAGAGTTTCATCGTCCTTAAACTCACTACCCTTTTCACCTTCCTCTTTTTCAAAATCCCCAGACCTTTCACTTTCGGTCTCAACAGATTTCTCATGAACAGAAACAATAAAAGAAGTAATATTATCATAATCATAATCAGGCTCTTTCTCATCACTCGTGTCAGGTTCACTCTTGTCATCCCAAGTGATAGTGAATCCTTTTTGTTTCTTCCTAAGAAAGTTCGGGTATTCTTTAGCCATATGTCCATATCATTTGCATTCATAGCATTAAATTTCATAAATTTAGCTTTTCGACCCATTTTTAATACAATTTGACATATTTTTAGTTTTGTCTTTACCGTACTTTTTTAGTGATTTTCTCTCATAATTAGGCTTTTTAGTTTTTACAAACTTTTTAAATTTTTTCACAAAAATAGCCATCATCTTAGGGTCTAAATTATCATCAGAGTCACTTACAGAACCTTGAACTGAAGTGAAAGCCAAATTTTTTGAAACCTTTTTGTTTTGAAAATTTAGCTCAGAGGTTTACAGGTTTTCAACTAAATCTTCAACAGAAATAGAATCGATGTCTTTGCTCTCTTTTATTGTTGTGACTTTCGGTTGGACACGTTCGGGTAAAGATCTAAGAATTTTTCGAACGATTTTAGAAATCAAAATTTTTTCACCAAGATTAAAATGAGGCATTCACAATATCACTTAATTTTACGTAAAAATCGTCAAAATTTTTATCGTCTTTCATACGTAGAGTTTTAAAATTTGTTGTGAAACGTTGAAATTTTGAGATTTTTACGATATCAGTCCCTTTGTGAGTGATTTGAAGAATATTCCATGCTTCTTTAGCCAAGCCACACGTACTAATTCTACGAAACTCATCTTGTGTGACTCCACTAAAGATAGCATTTAGAGCTTTGCTATTCCAGTCTGCATCCTCAAAATTAGCTATGTCTCATTTGGCCATGGGCTTAGGGACGATTTCTTCATCAACAGCACAGGTAGGAGACTTGTAACTCTCAACAACAGAATGTCAAACTCTTTCGTCAATAAATTTCAAAAAAAGCTCTCATCCTAACTTTTCAAAAAGGTAATTATGGCCATCAATAAGGGGTGGTCTACCGGTCGAAGCGCCTTCTCTAAGAAAATTCATTTATTGCAAATCAGTCAATAGATCTCACAAAAAAAATATTGTAAAAATTTTTTATGACACGCTCTGATACCAATTGAAAAATCTCATTTGTAGACTGGTTTGCACTAATTAATTTTTTTATATAAGCTAAACGCTGCAAATAATCTCAAATCAATTAATCCCACAAGTAGAAAATAAAACAATCACATACATATAAGAGAGCAATTTTTACGTGAAAAATCCCAAATCGGATAAAAACTAAGAGATCACATCGGGTCTAGAAAATCAAACACTATAAAATCGTTGGTTACAAGGGAGTCTTACAAACCGACGTTGCACCCACAACCAAATATTTGAACGCCTACACCTACCGAATCCACGTACACCAACATATGTGCTTGAATGTCGTTGAAACCCACCACCGGACTTCAATGCTGACGGACTTCTCTACTACATTTCAACACTTGAGAATTCTCTTAAGCGACTCTACAAATCTAAACTGCTTGTTGAAGCTTTAATTTACTTGATGATTTGCTTGAATAAACGAAAGCTAACGAATTATTAAGTTGTTGTAGATTAGCTTACGAGTATGTAGACTAGCTTATATGGCTCTCGTGGTGGCTAAGTTTTCATAAAATAATAGGAGGCTTATATTACAAGAAGCTTTAGCTTCCTATTTATAATAAACTGCCAAAACCCTAACAACATCACTTAAAATTTGGGCCACGCGCGCTGGACCGATCGATCAGTTAATCAAAGCTCTCAGTATGTTAACACAGGACTTCTTCAGGATGACTTCTGCAAAAGGACCGATTGATTAATTAATACACTGATCAATCGGTGAAGAACCATTCTCGGTTCTTTATCACACCTGCGACTAGTTTTTCACTATTTTCTGCTCCTCGTTCGCTGCGCTGCAATATCAAATCACAACTCTACAAGAACAAGTGTAAAAATATCAACGAATAAAATAAATAAAGTAAATAATCATTTGTCACAGATTTGCCAAACTCA
>JAOTRH010055924.1:0-18984 GCA_034768845.1 Heliamphora exappendiculata
GTATAGCTGATTGTATGACTGTAAATTAGGAAGATATGGCTGATTGTATGGCTAATTATATGGCTGATTGTATGGCTTTAAATTAGGTAATAATTAGTCAATGATTATAAATTAGGAATATGTCTTTATTAGGTAGACTAATTACTGATTCTTTTCTTAGTTTAAACCCTTGTAATTTCTATAAGTAGAGATTAGTATAATTCTGGATTTGATTGATTGAATGAGAAAATTATTTCCAAGCTATTCTCTCTGTCTACAGTTACTTTAAGTCAAAAGGAATCTAAAAAAAATTATCAAAAGCTTGGAAAAGTTCGTTGAGGACAAAAATTTCCTAAGTTTAAAAACTTAGCCAAACAAGGCCATAATGTGGCGGGTACTAGAAAAAAACGGGTGGAAAACGGTATTAACTTGATAAAAGTACATATATAATATTCATTAGGCATATCTAGGATAATATTATAGGGTGTATGTTATTTGTAAATAATATTGTCGTACTGAGTGAAACTAAAAAAGAAATTCATGTTAAGTTAGAAATTTGGAAAGTAACATTATAGTTTAATGGTTTAAAATAGGTATAAATAATCCTTAATATATATGAAATGGAAATTTAGTAACGCTAGAAGTAAAAATAGCACACAAATTAAAATTAAATGCCATAAAATGCTATAAAGTCAACTATTTTGTTTAGATTTAATTATTAATTTTTTCGATAAATAAATTAACTTCCTATTCAATATCAGCGTTAAGGAATGCATCACATAAAGGAGAAGGAGAAAGCCCGTACAGAAGTTAGTTGGGTGGGGTAAAAAAAAAAAAAAAACCTGTACAACCAAATGCCCCACCCTCTACTTACAAGCCCAAGGTTCGACTCTACCTTTGAGGTTCAAATCCAACACTTAACTACGCTCATGCAACATTCTCTTTTAACCCTATTGTTTTCCTTTAAAATAAGAGGGTTGGGCATTATAGAGACTTCCCAGTTCCCACCGTTATTTTTCTGTGAGTGCTTATTTTGCTCATTCTTCTTTCACCCTTTGAAGAAAGCATCTTCCCATTCTTACAATTATTTCTTTTGTATCTTAGTTTGAAATCACATGTCTACCCAACGTGTTTACATCAGCTTAAAAAGGAATATTACTGCTGTAAGAAATTTACAAAAGTTAAGAAGGCTAACCAAGGACGGCATGCCCCCCTCGGATAGCTAACTATGCAAAATTGACAAGTAGGCGCCTTTCAACCTATATGGACTATAGAGTAATCTCCTCCCCTTCCAATGACCTTCGAGTACACTTTCGCTAAATTAACTATATTAAGCTCACCAAAGCAAGGAGCTATAATCTCTCTCATGTGTATCCCCTCTCTATCACCCCACCAACTGAACATGACTATTTCCATATCTCGATTAATAAGTATGGGGCGAATGTGGATATGGCCTGTAGAATTATAGTAGGCTGGTTCTAAGTGAAGATGTTTTTGGCGTATTATGTGATCGACAGATACCTACAAAATTGAAGAAAAATTTATAGAACAATTATATGGCCACTAATGATAAGTGAGATAGAGTGTTGATCAACTAAAATACAAGAATAAATCAAATAAGTAGTTGAGATGAATATTTTAAGGTGAATGTGTTGTAATACTACTAGTAATTACTCGTGTCTAAAAGCACTTTAAACATAAATTAATTTAAATAATAAATAATTTTTTTAATTGTTTAGGTAGATATTTAAAATATTTTCATTAGACTTATTTTTAATTTAAACTAAAAGTAACAAAAAAGATATATGTACATTAAAAAATATACAAAATTGACTATATTTTCCAAACGGTTTGTTTGCATGTATATTATATATATATATATATATATATTTAATCGGAGATAAAGACAAAAATTGAATTTGAATAAAAAATAAAGGTCGGATTTAAAATTAATAGTGTGAAAAAATTTAAATTACAAATGAAGAGAGATGAAAACAAGTTAATGAGAGAGAAGAGAGAGAGAGTGCCACATAGGACAAATGTCAACATCAACTCTTCTCTATTATATAATAGATGAGATGGAATCAAGAATGAAAACATTCATGAAATGGTAGGTTGTAGTGGTAACCATTATTGAATATACGTTGAGAAAGAAGATATTAAGATGATTTGAACTCACAAATGAAGTTTTGAGATTGTCTTGAATTTCTCAAAAACAGTGGGCTCTATTGTTAGCACTCTAGAAGCGAGCGCTAGCGAGGTGCTCGAGCATCGGGACTTTCAGTGTTCTCCAGCTTATGGTGCTAGTATGCGCTTGTTGAGTGCTCGAGTACTGCCGCGATGACAAAAAGTTATTTCTTAGGGTTTTTTGTTAGAGGCTTATATATAAGATCCTTTGTTTCGCCTAGGGTTTGAGTGATGCACAAGAGAGATTCAGAAAGAGGCCATAAAGTATAAGAGAAACTTAGTTACAGTGATAATATCTTGAGAGGTTCAATTTGGAGACTAGAAAGAGTGAGAGAGGTTTTGTAATCCTTATTGATTATAGTGGATTGATAACTCTTTATTGATAACTCCAAATTGATAACTCCTTGCCTTGTGGATGTAGGACCTGGCCAAACAACATATATTCTTGTGTTTGTTTGTATTCTCTATTGTTTTATATGGATTGAAGCTAACTGTGTTTTCAATGCACAAGTGATATTAGTGCTTTATGTTAAGGCTTGATCACTCGATTACAGTAGAGATGATGAACATCAAGTATGAAGTCGAGAAATTTACCGATAAGAATAACTTGTTCTTGAGGCAGGGGCATATGAAGGATTTGTTGATCCAATAATTGGTCTCCAAGGCATCACTAGGCAATGTAAAGAACCTAGACAGGATGATCGACGCCGACTGGGAGAAACTTGATGTCAGGGCTGTGAGTGCAATTTGTTTGAATTTGGGAGATTTACAACGTGATTGATGTAGAGATGACAGAAGAGATTTGGCAAAAGCTAAAAAGTCTTTACATGAAGAAAAATTTGGCAAACAAGTTGTTCATATAGAAAATTGACTGTAGATCAAGGAAGGTGCAAGTCTGTGAGACCGTTTGAAAGCTTTTAATAAACTCATCACACAATTAACTAGCTTTGAGGTTAAAGTGATTGAGGATAAAGCGATGCTTCTATTAGCATCGCTTGCTACATCCTCTGATCGTCTTGTGACAACGTTGATGTACGGTAAAGAGACGTTGAAACTAGAAGAGGTGACCGGTGCTCTCTTATGACATGAAAAGATGAAAAGGGACGATGAAACGGATGTGGAGGGATTCCTTGTGACCATGTCTGAGTCAAGCCGAGGAAGGAGTAAGTCAAATGTGCAGGGTTCTAGTAAATAAGGTCTCAGTTCAAGTTACGTGCAAAGAAAAAATATGGAGTGCTTTTACTGCCACAAAATTCGTCATTATAAGAACCAGTGGCAAGAACTTAAAAAGTATATAGAGGAGAAGAAGCAAGGAAATCCGCCTTCAAAATCTGTCAGTTTTGTAGAGGAGAAATCAGATAGTGAGGTAAACGCATAATTACTTTCAGTATCTCGTAGTTGTAATTTTCTATTTGAATCTTGGATATTGGATTCGATGTGCTCTTACCATGTGTTTAACAAAAGAGTGGTTTGATATGTATAAACTTTGCAATGGTGGTATGATTCTAATAGGGAATGATGTAGCCTGCAAAGCTATTGGATTTGGTATAGTGAAAATCAAGATGTTTGACGGAGTTGTGAGGGGTTTGGAGAATGTCAGTGATATTCCAAGGCTAAAGAAAAATTTGATTTTTTTAGGAGTTTTGAATTATTTGGGTTGTAGATACACAACAAAAGGTGGAGCTATGATGATCAACAAAGAGGCCATGGTGTGGTCATGAAATGACATAAAGTTGGGGATCTTTACAAACTAGTAGGGAACATAGTGATAAGTGAACTTGCCATTGCTACATTGGCAGAATCTAGCACAGACAACACAAAATTCCAGCATATGCGCCTTGGTCACATTGGCAAGTGTAGTATATTGGAGCCTCATAAGAAGAAAGCAACAGTTGAGGTGGAGCTCGATAAGAACTACTTGCCCAGTGAATCGGGTGATGGTGCTACATATCATCATCAGCAGCAGGAACATGATGACGAGCCTCATACAATTGTTAAAGGCAAAGAAAAGCGGACTCACAAAGTACCAGTGAGATATGACTTTGAGAATATGGTCATTTTTTCCGTAACAACAAGTAGTGATCCTTTGTCTTACAAGAAAGTTATAAGTAGCTCAAACAGAGATGAGTGGCAGGTAACCATCTCAGAAGAGGTGAAGTCACCACATAAGACTAAGATTTAGGAATTGGTAAAATTGCCTAAGAACAAGAAGGTTGTTGATTAGAAAAGGGTCAACTTCAAGCATTATCTGGACTTGGTCCACTCTCATTCGTATTGATGATCAAAGAGGGTGGAGCACCCATACCCATGAAAGGGGATGCAAGTCAAGGAGACTAATAGTTCTTTAAGATGGTTGCGAAGAAATTCGAGTTAAGGTGGTGATTATTGAGTTTGTCTTAACTTTTTCAAAAAACAGTGGGTAGCACTAGCAGCGAGCTTGAGCGCCAGCACTCCAGAAGCGAACGCTGGTGGGGCGCTTGAGCGCCACAACATATGGCACTAGTCGACGCTCGTTGAGCGCTCAAGTGTTGCCGTGATGGTTGAAAGTTGTTTTTTAGGGTTTTTTTGCTGGAGGTTTATATATAGGACCCTTTGTTTCGTCTAGGGTTTGAGTGATACACAAGAAAGGTTAAAAAAGAGGCTAGAGAGTGGAAGAGAAACTTAAATAGAGTGGGAATATATTGATAGGTGCAATTTAAAGCAATAGAGAGTGTGAGAGGCTTTGTAATCCTTATTAATTATAATGGATTGATTTTTTCTTGCCCCGTGGACGTAGGCAGCTCGTGAAACCCTGTATATTCTTGTGTTGTGTTTTTTCGTGTTCTCTATTATTTTGTGCGGATTCAAGTCAACTTTGTGTCTACTACACTACATGAAGGCCAATAGATGTGATGTTTTTGAAGATTGATAACTTTTATTGTTGACAGAAGTACGCAGGGGAGAGGAAATCCTAAATTTACAAGAGATGTTAAAAAAGATGTGATGTTTGGTAAATATATATATGTTTTTTTGTTTACCCGTTAGCAGTTTTAAAGGATGTGGTGTGTTGATTTTTGTAGGTTTTAGGGGCTTCACATTCTTCGACCCTCCTCCTTCCTCAAAGGAAAAAAAAATAAAAAATAAAACTCTATGTTCATCACAAAAAGGCAGCTTGGTGTGGTTTATGGATTTTGACCAGTATGATGCATATGCCATGCAGGTTAACATGAATGAGAAAGATTATCAAAGAAAAAAGAACAAGTTTCTGCCCAAAATTCACTCTTGGTAAGCTCTATGCTTTGTTTATGCTTTGTTTGCATTATTCCTGCAGTTATGAGGCTTGTGTGTTTCTCTCTCTCTCTCTCTCTCTTCCCATTCTTTGCATGTGTAGGGGGTTATTATTAAATGCTCTTGGAGCAAGTCCAACTGGTGTTCCAACTTCATAATTATTGATCTATTTATTGGGGTCCACTACTTCTTTGTTAGTGTTCTGCCTAACGTGTAAAAATGTGTCAATTAATAATTGCATTAGAGCATCCTCCAAAAGCATTGAATAATTGCTCGTGCATAGGGGAGTCAAAAGGATGAATTAACCCATAAAATTGGCCACAGGAACTTACATTCACAATCTTAGAGAGAATTGTTCAAAACTCCTCTAAGAATGTGGTTGATTAAGATATTTATTAAAATTAGTTATATCTATGGTTTTATATTTTAATGCTTGGACATGCTGGTTAAATATCTCTAAAAAGTCAATTGCATTGCCAAAACTATTTTATTTTCTTTCTCTGTGCCACCTCAACAGGTAGAACACATGTTTGAGATGCCGTTTTCCTCTCGAGTAAAATTAGTTGATTATGTTGTATTTTTCGGATAGCTAGGATTCGACGTTGATTTTCGATTTAAATATAAGCTCAAGGTTTTGGGCGGCCCGTCTTGTTAGTTCAGCTATCACTGCTGGAAGCCCCTGCAGTTGTTCGGCTGAACTTGTTGGCTCCGCGCTCTATTCGGTCAGAACTTGGTGCGAGAACCTTCTTTCATAGATTCCCTTCACTAAGTTATCACCAGCAATCAGCTCTTATCCCTTGGTGTCAAAGGGCGAGTTCCTTTCTTGTCTTGCCCAAAAACTTTTTGGTTTCTCATTGGAGAAAGACTCTCCCGCGGCAAGGTTTTACACATAGGGCTAGTTGCTTTCGTTATATCGCTTACCGTTAGTTCGTCTAACGCCTTTCGGTTGGGGTCTGTCCCGGTGGTTAGACCGCTTGGGTTATATTTTATAGTATCGAAGACACTCAACGTGTCAGCCATTCTTTTCCCATTAGACTTGTAAATCCTTTGCTCTCTTCCAGTTCTCTCCCTCTTCTTTATTTGACAGGGGCGGAGAATACCACTCTCTATCTAACAAGGAAGAAGTAGCAATTCAGTTTCAAATGGTTTAAGCTTGGAAGCAACTTGCTATCTATCGATAGGCGAGAACGGACTGCTATTGGCTGCTTCGCCTATCTATTCTATCATGTATGGCCGGCTTGGAGATATAAGAGGAAGACCATTGTTTCGAACTGAGTGTAGTATGTCTTTGGATAGAGCCAAGTAAAGACCGATTCATTGTATGATTCGCATTTAAATTGTTATTGTTTGTTCCTTGTCATTAATAAAATCTTAACTAAATGGAGAAGGTTATTTGCCACATTACAAAATTGGTGTTGAGCAATTATTACCGTCTCTCGTGTCTGATTAGCATAAAACTGCCTTTGTTATAGAATAAATGCTGTATGAGTTTGCTACTATTGCTTTTGCATTTAATATAGCTTCTGCACTAAACAATGAAACATGTGGAGTTGACTGTTGGAAAGCTTGTTTCAAACATTCAAAACACCTATAGTCTCTTCGTTCATTCATTTTGTCAGGGCCTCATGGTCTAGACCTTCTCTCAGCTATTCTATTTGACTAGACTGCAAGTAATGCATGTTGAACACAGTGAGAGTATTCTCTCATACTAAACTGCAAAAAGAAATTGACTTTTATTGTCTAGAGAAGCCTTATACTACTTTATTGCATTCGACTGTAATGGGCTTCCATGAGTTAATGATGTTGGTTAATTACCTTATGATCTGTCTACTGTAAGGTGCATTTGAGGTTAATCATTCATTTTTGTGTTATTTGTTTTATTGGGAAATGAAGGCTTGTTTTGCTTAATATTTTCTAGGGTGCAGGAGCATGGGGGTGAACCGATTATCCCTTTCAGCTGTGCGTTAGAGAGAAATCTTGCTGATATGCCCACAGATGAAGCTTCAAAGTATTGCGAGGAGAGCAAGGTACAAAGGTTAGTACAAGCTATGGAGACTCCTGGTGAATGTGTAATTTTGATTGCTTGAAATATTCTTTAGTTTTTGCCAGTTTAAGGAATAACAATGTTCAAAAGGAAGATATATGTGTTTGAAAATATAAACAAATTCGGGAACTGATGTGAAAATTCCTGTGTCATTGCAACATATTGTATTCTGTCATTGTTCTGTCACTTCTTTGCTTAAACTATGCCAAAAACATGTTTGTGTTCTTTTCAATTTAAAGTTCATAATTGGTTTTATCTCCGTTCCCACCGAGGAGGATATATTTGGTGGTCATATAGTTTCAGTGTGTTGGAATATGCTATAACTGGTGCATTTTATGTTCAATTGAAGTAAATAGCGTCATGCTCAATAAACTCAAGGTTGGCTGGTTTAGTCTTGGCTTCAAATAGTCAAATGTTATTGTCTGATTGCATTAGAAGACAGTTTTATTGTCTTGACTTTGGGGATTTCACTTGGCTTCTCATTCGGGGATTTCTTGTCTGGACATGAAATCAGTAATTTGTCAAATTGCTTGCAGTATTTGCATAATATCCAATCATAGTACTCAATTTCAAAATTTTTTGTGCGTCTGTTAAATATATGTAGCTAATGACTATCCTTAGTCTCTCACCCACATCTGTTTTTAGCTGCCTTGCAGTCAAATCAAAGCCTTCTGAGTATCTCCCTGTGCTTTTATAGTCCTTTTCATAGTTTAGACTATCAAAAAATTTGAAATAAAACATCTGGAATTCATTACTTAAAAAATTACAAAAAGATTAAAAACAAAATAACTCCAATGTTAAGGGTGTATTCGTAACTTCCGGAAAGGAGTTCTCCAGTGCTGTTTTTTAGAAATTCTGAGTCATATATTATGCAATTCTGGTTTACCGAAAATGCATTTGCTAGCAATATCTGAAAGAAATTTTCCTCTTTAAGTTTAGATTTTGGCATTTACATGGCACAAAAACGGGTTTAAAAAAAGAGTCCGTTATCCAATTGTTATAACATAATTGACAGTATGCAATACAGATGAAACCCAGGTGATAAACATTATCCTCTCTTAATTCTACCAATGATGGGTTTACTCATGATTGACACTCAAATTGCTAAAACGTTTCTTTTGCGTTTTCTTCCGCTTTGCAAATGTCGACACTTGCATATTATGAATGTAAAGAATGTTTTGATTATTTTGAACTCTGCAGAATGTTTTGAAATGTGCTACCTGTAAGCTGTTATAATCTATGAAAAGCTTCCAAGTTGAGCTACATGTATGGAATTCATCATTGTGATCTACATAATCTCAGAGATGCTATTGTTTATCATTGGCAATCAATGTTGTATGCTTTAATTCGTTGAAACAGCGCAGTGAAGCGACTTTAGTTATAAGTCTTGCGAGTAGGCAAATATGAGTACCCTTGTATGAAGCATGGATACTTCGAAAATGGCCACGTACAAGTATCGGATATGTATCGGACACCGATACGCACCCAATACGCGGGGATACATATTGGATACAATTGAGAAGTCTCTGAAAATAATTTTTTATTTTTTCAATTTCGGATACATTTTGGATACATTGATGTGATAAGATACATGTATGATGGAATCACTACAATAATTAGATCATATGTAGGAGAAATAAGTGAATTCCTGATTACAATAGGATAATAGGATTACATCATGGATCGGTTTTGAGCTTTTATCTCTTTGCCTTAGTTATGGATAAATTGACTAGAAATATTCAAGATGATGTTCCATGATCTATGTTGTTTGCTGATGATATTGTCTTAGTGGATGAGACTAGGAGTGGAGTTGAGACTAGGGGTGGAGTTAACTCAAAGGTAGAAATGTGGAGGAAAGTTTTGGAGTCAAAAGGGTTTCTCCAGTAAATAAAGACAAAACTGAATGTATGGAATATAATTTTAACAGTAATAGGAGTATTAATAGTGAAAAAATAAATATTCAGAAGCAAGAGATACCTAAGAGTTTCGTTATTTAGGTTCGATTAAAAACAAAGATGGAGATGTTTGAAAATAACGTAACCCATATAATCAAAGTAAATTGGTTCAAGTGGATGAGTAGTTCTAGAGTTTTATGTTATCGTGGGGGTGTATATAAGATTAAAAGGCAAATTTTATGGGATAGCTATTAGACCAACGATTTTATATGGGACAGAATGTTAGGCTATTAAGAAAGATCACATAAATAAGATGAGTATTACGGAAATGAAAATGTTAAAGTGAATGTTTGGTATGACTAGACAAAATAAAATTAGGAATAAAAAAGATTTGTGGAATGGTAGATGTAGCACCAATTGAGGACAAGTTATGAGAAAAGAGATTAAGGTGGTAGGAGTAGACCTAAATTGATATGGAATACCGTATTAAGAAAAGATATGAACTTATTAAAGTTAACTGAAGATATGACCTCAACTGAGCATAATGGCGTACAAGAATTTATGTAGCCAACTCCAATTGAACAAATGATTAGCTTGGTTTTGCTTGGTTTGGTTTTTGGATACGTTTTGGATGCGCATATGATACCTTTTGGATACGGATAACATACTTTTTGGATACGTTTCAAAAATTATTTTTTATTTTTTTAGAAATTTTTTTTTTATTTAGTTAATTTTTTGATTTTATTGATATGATTGTACTACCATCTAGGTTTATTTTCTATCCTTAATAGAAATTCTTTTTTATTTTATACTTCTTTTGTTATTCTTGGTTTGGTTAGTTATTTAAGGTTTCAAAATAATAACAAAATGAATTCACTTGTGCCTTTGGTTTAGCTTTATAAATAATACAATACTACAAATTATAAAAAACAATTTACAAACGTACCCTAGCCATACCTGTATCTTACCTTTTTTTTTTTGATTTTGTCATATCGCCGTATTTGTATCGTACCGTATCGGTATCGTGTATGAGTATCCATGCTTCCTAGGTACCCTTTATTTTTCTCAAAGTTTATGAAATGCATGCTGTTTTATTGTCTACCTAAACCCCCACCCCCCACATGCACACGCATATTATGTTACTTTGTTGGGAGCAATGAATGAAAAAACTCACGCACGCGCACACACCCCACATGCGATGTATTAGTTTGTTGGAAGCAATTAATTAAAAAAAACAGTGTTGCTATTGTTTGATATTCTCGATGCATCTTCCTTAGGCTCAAGTGTGTGTGCCAAAAGGCATGTTTTCTTGCCTAGGTTGTTTTTTCTTCCCTCTTAATTTTCTGCAACTTAAATCCACTAGAAGGTAAGTGTGAGTGCCAAAACGCATGTTTACTTGCCTAGGTTTTTTTTTCTTCCTTCTTATTTTTCTGCAACTTAAATCTACTAGAAGCAACAAGCAGTCCGTGTTAAAACTTTAATCATGTCAACAAAACCATCTCTAAACAAGGCTCTCCCCTTTTTTCCCTTTTATGTACCCTTTTAAATTACCTAAGACCCCATATATAATCATAACCTCCATTAACCTAAAATAAAATCATTTTAATCAGGCTTGTATCGAATATGGTGATGAATGAACTATCTTTAAAAGACCCTTCATAAAAAGCTCTTTAGACAACTGATTGGATTGAAATTTCTTCCACATGTCTGCAAGTATCTTCTATATTTTGTGATTGAGATTTGAGATTGCATTAGTTTTCTAGCCTGCTCTTCAAACAAGTCTATCTCTTCATCCAAATAGAATAACAGAATGTATTGAGATTACTTTCGTCCTTGGAAAAGTGACGACAGAATGAGATTTTATACTCTAGTACTACTGATAGAGATAGCAATATAACCACTGGTGTTTTTGAAGTACACGTTGTAGAAAACAAATTTAGTTGACTTTTAGGAATATGCTAGGGTTTCACTGTATTTATGCTTATGGAGTAGCCAAGTAATTAACCATATATTATCACTTCATATATACCTGATTAACTATCACTTTGGCTGCAGGAGAGGAATGGTTAAGTGACACTCGACGTCTTGTTTGTTTAAACGGGATGTTTACCCCGGCACCGTGGTCTTACCTGAGTATATATTGCCTTAACTAGTTATAGAACAAATTTGTATTAGTGATTTCCATTAGTCCTCTTTTTATTGAGAAAGACTGAATTCTTATCGGAAATCTTTGCCATGTGCTCTTTATTTTTTTTTTCCCCAACTTGGCTGGTTATTCCAATGCATCCAGGTTACTAGGTTTCACCAAGCTATTTGAAATTATTTTATGAATACTGATCACATATCTTCTCGCATAATATGACAGAATCTGGTGATTAGGATCAAGTAAAGAGATGGAATATGTGATGACAGCCATTGCCCCACCTTCAAGCTTCTTTTTGGAAAATCTTAACAACTTCGCTCCTCTATCACCTTCTCTTCCTCCTCCCTTCCCGTTGTTCTCTACCCCTTACCCAAGCAAACCCATCTTCCCCTCAATCCTCATCATTGCCATATCTTCTTCATCTCTTCATTTCTTCCACCACCTGTCCTCTAAAACACTAATAGGAACCCTCATCCTTCCTGAGATGCCCTTCTCTAGTAACTCTATCAACCCTCTCTTAGGGATAAATCCTGTAATATCTATGCCATCAATGATGATGACAACTTGATGTCATTGTCTCTGTCCAGTACCCAGTTAATCTGATGCTGCCACTAAGTCGATGATTGAACACATCCTTCAATGATACATTTTCTCTCTGAAATAAGAAAAAGAAAAACAAATTACGATCAAGCTACAATATCAAATGATAACAAATTATGTATAGGTATTGGTCAAAAATCCTTACAAGAGATGAGGGTCCAAATCCCGACCTTGAGACTCTTTAGAAATTATGGTAATTTTTGCTTTATTTTTTCATGTTTTCTATTTTTCCCTTATCCTTACAAGGGGCTCTGATGTTATTGAATAATAAGGACAGTTCGCATTTATTCTATAAATAAGCCATGCAAAGCTAGTTTTGGTAGTTTTTCTAGTCAAGAATATAGAATTTAATTATAATAGCAAATTTTCACGCCCTTGGATTTTCAAAGCTAACCGTGCGGTACTTGGACGCTCACAATCCTACTTATGATGCTAAGTAAGCCTATCTTTTAAGAACTCACGAGGAGCGTAAGAGAGAAAGCTAGGCACTCTTGAGTTTGGAAGAATGGAGAATAGATTGAACTAGAGAGGACTTTACAAGTAAGAAACATGGTATATTGGTTGGTGCCTTGACTAAATGATGCCACCCCCTTTATGTAGGTACCTAGGATTACAATGAATGGTTAGTATCTTTTCCAGTGTCTACAATTTAACGGCCGGGAAAGTTCTAGAACCCATTTTAGAAATTTTCCGCCTCCATACTAGAATAATCTAGATCCTATTCTAGAATACCCTTTACAAAACTCTAGATATTTACAATGTTAGATAAATCTTGAATCCTCTAGGCTTCTCTAGAATGTTCCGAATCCCTCCGCAATACTCTGGATGCTTGAAGGTTCTCCCATGTACCAGACCTTTATAAAATGGTCTAAATCTTCTTTGAGCCTCCTTAGCCTTGTTTTAACTTTCTCCATGCTTGAAATCTAGCAGATGGTGGCAAACTGCTCTAAAGTTTTCTTTCTAACCCTAGGTTGGGGTTTTCTTTCTCTCTCTTGGTTTTTGATTTCCAAATGCATTTTGATTGCATTATTTTGATATCAGAGCCTTGGGCTTTGGTTGATCTTTCTATGACGGTGTAAAATTGAAGGTTGGTTTGCAATTTCGAACCAAAATTCAGATTCAATCGTTTTGTGACTTCACCATATGGGTTTTTGGAATCCCTCCTGTCTCAATTGTTATTGATTCCTCGTGAATTCTCTTTCTTTGAGCTGTTCGAATGTGTTTCGAAATAAGTTATGTTAAATTATGTACCTTTTGATTTAGAACAAGTGCTCTGGTGTTTCTCTCTCTAAGCCTAGGGTCAACCCTAGGTTGGTTTTTTTTTCTCTTGATTTTTGATTTCCAAATTCATATTGATTGCATCATTTTGGTATCAGAGCCTCACACTTTGGTCGATCTTTCTCCATCGGTGTAAAATTCAGGTTCGATTTGAATTTCCGAACCAGAATTTAGATTCAATTGTTTTATGACTTCATCAATTGTGTTTGTCGAATCCTCTTTCATATTGATTCCTCGTGAATTGTCTCTCTTTGAGCTGTTTGAACTTGCCTCCAATGAAGTTCTGTTGCTTTATGAACTTTGTATTTATCGAGGTCTTGATATAGGCTTGACCTGCTGAAGGCTTTGCCGCAACTGCTTCTAATGTCCTTGCAAATATATGTGAACTTCATTTTGTTCTATTTGAAGTTAGAGTTTGACACCTCGGCTTGATTGGAGTATTGATTTTGCAGTTTGAAACTGTTGAGTGAGGTTTCTGAAATTGTTAAGAATATGTTTGAAACTTTTTTCTATTAACTGTTGAGCGAGGTTTCTGAAATTGAATTGCATGCTGCGGGATTTTTTTTGCCACCTGTTGTAGTGGAGCCTTGCTGAATTGATTTCTTCACTTCTTCAGAAAGTGCATCATGAAGCTAAATCTTCGTTTCTGGATGAGATTAATTTCTTTGAAACAGTGGTGGATTAATTCTACTCTATCTTAGCTTTGAAATTGCCTCCCGCTGCTGTTGCCTTGTAAGACCTGTGCTCAGTGCCCCAATTGTTCAGAAATTGCTTTGACTTTCCCTAGATCAACTCCACTTGCTTCAATCTGAATCGGAGAAGTGTATTGTAAGTTTTGTGTAAGACCAATCGTAGCAAATTCTCACTCAAATTGCTTTGAAACTAGTTCAAAATTGTTTCTGGATGACTTTCAGGCTTCAATGCACATTCCTTGGGCCAAATTGAGGCTGAACATCCTCAGTTTGCATTGATTGTGGCTCAATTGTTTGTTCAATTCCAACGTTACATTCACCGAAGTGCTTTAACAAAGTTCCATTCGATCTAATTGAATCTAAATTGCTTCATAATCCTATCTTGATGCACGCAAACTCTATGCCAACCTGTCTGATTTCATTTTTTTCTGAATTGATTCAAGTCGAATTGTCCTAAATTCATTTTGAAATTGCAAGGAAATAAGTACTCCATTCTACAAATTTGAAGGTACGCATATTTCATTTGGCAAAGACCTTCGCTAGGCATGTAACAAAGATTCTCCCGCTTTTGGTTTGAGTGAGGTTTGGACACTTGCAAGAACATGTGTTCTAGTTGAAGCTGGAGATCTTCAATTTTTATGTGAAGTGAAGCTATGAGTTTGGATTTGGTGATTGATGATTGTATCATCCGGCTTGAACAAAACAATTTGAGTTTGAATCGCACGACTTCTTGAGGTGTGCAATCTACTGTATTAAGCTAAGTAGAAGCTGAATTTTGCCTTTGGAAATGTTTGTGGATGGTTTGGATTGCTCCAGTTTGCTTCGGATTTGTTTCTATCTACGAGAGTTGTTGCAACTTTCTTAGCGAGTGCAAAGTTTATTTCTGTTTCTTGATTTGGGTCTGCAATGTTCTTTTTGACTCTTTGAAGTCTATATCTGTTGCTGGACTTGGTCTGTATTGTTGAATTGCTGCAGCCTGCATGTTGCTAGCCACTAGTTTCATAGCTGTTTCAGACATCTATTGCACTTCTATGGCTGTCCAGTCCAGCTGAACTCAAACTTGATTTTGCTGATAAATCCACTTTCAGAAGCAGCGAGTTGCAATTTTAAGTGTTGCTTTCTATAGTTCAATTGGGGTAGGGGTAGGTGGGGCTGGTATACAGGAAATGTTGTGTATGTGAATCCATGTACTTGATTGAATGGTGCTATTCAAAATCAAAATCAGAATAAAAAAGATGAGATGAAGTTAATGAGACGACAAATTGTTGCCTTGGAAGAGGTGGTGCAGTAATTGATAGGAAGTGGATTGAGTGGAAGAAGCTGCTGCCTAACTTGAGGACAAGTTTCTTTTACATGTGATGTCCTTATGCAGTTGAATAATAATGAAACTGGCATTTATTCTATAACTAGGCCATGCAAGGCTAGTTTGGTAGTTGATAGATGAAGAATGTAGAATTGAATTAGAGCGAATATTGAATTTAATTAGAGAAACTGCTCTAGTGTTTCTTTCTCTAGCAATAGGGAGGTTGGGGCTCTCTCTCTCTCTCTCTCTCTCTCTCTCTCTCTTTTGGTTTCCAAATGCCCTTTGATTGTCAAATAACTCAAACGCTAAGGTTCAAAATTTTGTATCGGTGTGTTGTTTCAATTAGTATGGAAACAAACATTTCGAAACATAATCATTTTGGAAATGTTTTGAGATCATTTAATAACAAAATTAGAAATGTTTGAAAACATAAGCTGAAATGCAGTGTTGTTAAATCGGGATACGCATCGCGTATCATAATCTCACTTGTATGTATCGCGTATCGTATCGTATCGTATATTGTAAGATGCGTCAACGTAATTATATATAAGTTGATAAATTAATTATTTTACTATAAAATTAAGAAAATTAGTTTTTTTAATACAAATCTATTATATATGTTCAAAATAAAGTTCAAATTTCAAAATATCAAATTTCAACTCTTCAACTATATCCATACAAGATGTGCCCAAAAAAAAAATCAAGTTACAAAAGTGTATTTCTCAGAGCCAAACTGAGAATAGTGAATAGAGAGACAAGACTACTGAAGAGAAGACTGAACACTGAACAGAGCGTCGAAGCCAAGCGCGATTCCGTGAAACAGAGCTTCTTCTTTGTCGATTAATTCGATGCTCTTCTTCCTAAGTACGTCCTCTTGGTCTTCGTCTTCTACAGTTCTATGCTTCTTTGGTTCTTCCTCTTCGCGTCATCTTCAAGATCTAAGGTTTCTTCTCTAGGTCTTGTTAACGTCGTGTATTTGAAAAAAAGCCCTAAGCGAAACAGAGAAGTTCAAAAAATGAAATTGGGAAGTCGAAGGAGCTCAGAAGTAGCTTGAATCAAACATTAAAAGGTTTGTTTGTTTGTTTGTTTGTTTTTTTTGCTACACCAAAAATTGCGCAAAATACACTTCGTATCGCGATTTCGCGCTATGATCGTGTGATACAGTTTCGTAACTTACGATTTCTGTTCAAGTGCAATGCGGTGTGTGATACGTATAGGTTTCTACATAATACGATACGTATCATGCGATATATATAGGTTTCTTTTCTTTACAATACGATACGTTTCGCGTATCGCACGATTTTGACCACACTGCTAAAATGTATGTCTTAAACCCAATAGTTGATTAATTAAACATATAGAGAGATTTATTAATTCGTTTGGCAACCTAGCTTTAAGCTGACTTTTTGACTTTAAGTCACTTTAAGCCAAAAAGGTTTGTTTAGTTGGAAAACTAGTGACTTTTAAGCTACCAAAAAAGCCAAATAAATTGGATGTGAAACTCCAAATCTACCCTTAAATGTAAAAAAAAAAAGAAAGACAAAAGCCAAAAAGGAAAAATTAAAAATTGTTATGAAAAAAAATCAAAAAATCAAAAAGCAAATAGGCTAAAAGTTGTTGATGAAAAATAAAACTTTTTGGCTTTTTGCGCTTTAAACCAAAAGCCAAAAGTCGGTTTAAAGCAGGTAGCTAAACGAAGGCTAAAAATATAGAAATTTATGTAGTTATTCATGTAAAAAAACATAGTAAAGCCACCAAAGTTGATGTTTCCATGGATTAATTTTACTATGTATAATTAAATACTTCATTTTATTAAATACAAAGTTTAAATGATTCAAGAAAGTGTAAGATCCCAATAAAATAAGGTATAACAGGTCACTTAGGCGGTAATAATAATTATAATAATTATAAAGCAAAGTACGACCATTTATAACTTTCTAAAAGAATGTAAAAATATTTATTAAAAATTTTAAATTCATTTCAACAAAATTTGTTTAGGTATATTGCACAATATTATGGTGTGCTTTGAAGGAATTAGTAGAATTTTGTTATTCCACTACTATTTCATTTCGGTTACTTAAGAAACATAAATGTTTCAGCCGTTTTGATAAAAATAAATGAAAACTTTGTTTCTTGCTCTTGTTTCTTGCTCAACACACAGTTGGAAGTTGAGAAAATTGTGACAATAATAATAGATTAACCTAAGTGTATACGTGTACAACGAGAATCAAATGACTTATAGGACAATGATGCTTTTTTCACTAACCATCTTCTACTTTAATGCAGTGGCGACTCTAGAAATTTTAGTAGGTGGGTTCATTCACAAAATTAGATCAACATATAACATAATGATTTATTAATTTATTGTCGTAAAAAATCAAATATAAATAAGTCAGTTTTACTTGAGTTATATGTTTATTTGTTAGCTTATTCTGGATATTGGTTGTTTAAAAGAATTTGACGTTTTCTTTTATTTTTTTATACAATAACAATTTTTTTTTTGTTCGGAGAATAAAATTTTAAATTGAAGATTATTTTGTCATTTTTTTTCTCCCATGTTGCTCTTGAGATTCCTGTCTAAAAATAAAATAAGTTACTTATGCTACTTAGCTTAGCCTTAGCTATTTTTTTTATCATAAATCTTAATGAATTATTTAATAACTTATAAACTATTAAATCACTGAACTGAAACTAAATATTTTCACTTATTTTGTAAGATAATAACTTTTGAACTAATTATTACTTAATTACATTATTTGGAGAGAAATTATTTAGTGGTCTGTTTTTTGATTGGGGTCAATTTACATTTTTTAGTGAGTCAATTATTAGATCAATCAAAAAAAAAAATACTATAAAAAATATATAAAAACAATTCCAATGGGGTCAATTGACCCCCCCACTCTATGGGTGGCGTCGCCCCTGCTTTAATGTATGATCAGGCATAATTTCTTGTTGTCGCTGTTTGCTAGTAAATGTTAACATTTTGTTTTTCTTCATGTTTAGTTTCTTCATTTGAAAAAAAATTAGAATGAAGAAGATTCTAGAATTACGAATTATTGATTGAAAACTAGTTGTGTAATTATAAATGTCTGAGCTATCCACAACTGATTTTCTACAGTGCCCTTCCAAAGATCATAAAGACTGGATTCTCAGCTATCAACCTCGTATACTTT
The DNA here is from genome assembly GCA_034768845.1 of Heliamphora exappendiculata. Taxonomy (NCBI): domain Eukaryota; kingdom Viridiplantae; phylum Streptophyta; class Magnoliopsida; order Ericales; family Sarraceniaceae; genus Heliamphora; species Heliamphora exappendiculata. The sequence goes on from JAOTRH010055924.1 coordinate 18,562, forward strand.
TTCACGGCTGGTCCTGATGAGGTAATACATTTACTTGATTAGTCCCTGTTCAATTATTTTTGTTTCCTTGTTCCTGTTATGTTTTCTGTAGCCGTTCTTAGACTCTGTTGCATTTAAATGCCTTGCACAATCACTCTGGTGTTTATTGCCATTTTCTTCCTCAAAGTTTTTTTTTCCCTTCTGAAAAAAAAAAAACTTGGTAGGCATGCCAGCTTCAGAATCAGTAGCATATTTTTCTGAGACCAAGAAGAATATGATTCATCAGTTGTGTAAACAAGTGATTGCCCTATTACCCTGGAAGCCTCCTCTCCTAACTTCCAAAGAAGAAGAGAGGGCGGGGGGGGGGAGGGGCCTGGGTGATATACTGGGTTGGTTGCCCGGGTTGACGTGGTGTGGTCAAAAATTGGCGGCACAGGTGAGGGG
>JAOTRH010055975.1:0-18978 GCA_034768845.1 Heliamphora exappendiculata
GTGAGAGTGAGAGAGACCAAAATTTTTTCTAAGTATTCTCAAGGGAAGAAGGAAAGAATAAGATAGAAGGAAGAAAGAAGGAGGAGGAAAGGATCAAGGGAGGAGTTATAGAGCTAAGTCCATTTCTTCTTCAATATTTTAAACATAAAAAAAGCTAAACAAATCCCTAAAACCTTCTAATATCCTCCCATAAAATAACACTCAATCCATCTCTATAATCAACCATAAGAAAAACAAACTAAGAAAAACTCAAAAAGGCATTGTAGGAAGTAGTTTATGGACTGTTTATGCATGATCAAGCCTTGCATGTGCTTGCATGTGTATATTTGTGAGTTTTATGGCTTAAAAATATTTTGGAGTTTTGGTTTATATGAGTTTAAGACATGCATGCAAAGAAAATACATAAAAAATGCACACAACACAAGCTAAGCAACTAAAACCCTAGGTAACATGATTTTCTAGGCTTACCTACTTTCTGTCACGAACTTTAAAACATCATAACTAATTGTAAAAAAATGATCCTAAAGTGATTTTTGTGTCCAAACCTATATTTTTGAGTTATCTTTCATAAAAAAAATCTGTTTGAAGTGATTTCATTGAGTAGAACTCCAGATATACTATTTTTTTCAAAGAGTGTTAGATAATGACCACTTTGAGTTACAGGCCTAAAAATTCTAGGTTAGAGTGAGAACCCAGCTTAGGTCAAAACATAAAACTTGTAGAGGACATGTTTAGTTTGCTGTACACCAAAAATGAGCCTATCATATGAAGTATTGATAGGTCGAAGCCCTTTTCAAAAGCACCGTTGAGATTTAGTGACCAACAGACCTCTCTGTCACATATTTTTGTGAGACCAGAAACCTTGCTTTTTAGAAGCCAAATCCATAAGTGGTAAACGTGAAAAATGTAGCTAACATATTAAATTAGATGATGAACCAAAATCAGCGCAAAATATCCTGGAATGATACCCCAATGGTTTTGAGCATTCTCTGTTAAAAACATATTCTGCAGACCCTTTTTAGGCTGACTGAACCCTTTTTATAAATTAGCCAAAATATCAAACGTTTTCCAAATAACTTTCCCTAGCACAAAACATAAATCTTGTAGGGAACACATTAAACTAAAACCTCACCAAAAATCAGATCTAGAACCCTTGAATTGATCCCCGAAAATAGTGTCCCTCATAGGCCCAATTTCTGTACTTTTCTCTGCAAAATGTTGAACCGTTTTTACTTAAATAAAATAAAAGGCCCCCGTGCCATAGGCTCTAACCTTAGTGATAAACATGAAAGTTGTAGGGAATATTTTTATCTAAGTGGTGTTAAAATATCAAAAATTAAATATAGGTCTAAGTATTTAAAACACTGTCGCAACTTTGAAACTAGTAATTAAACTTTTACCTAAAATTGGCTAAGTGTTCGAATGACGTGTTACTTATGGAACTTGAGTGTGTGAACCTTATATGAATTTTTTAAGTAATTAGTATATGAAAATAATACTTTTGATGAAATGAACTCATGTCGATGGTTCGATTCTATGTCGCATAAATTATGCTTATGTTTCGCATGCTTGTAACTAAGGTTTTCGCAAGTTGTACCATGTGCTATCCCATGCCTTGCTATAATTAATTGTACACGAGAAGCACAATGTATATCATAAGCATTCCTGCATTGCATCTTGAGTTATTTAAGTCCTTTGTGCGTTTCAAATTGGGCTGGGTGACATGAAAATCATTGTTCAGTGGTTGTGGAACTAGGACGTCCCTGGTTGCCATATTTAAAATTGAAATTGGAGGTTTTTATTATAAATGGGGAATTAGGTACCATGGGTTCGTCACTATCTTTAATTAGACTTTGGGTTGACACCAAATGAGTAGCCTTGTTCTTAAGGTGGGATTGGTCGACCTGGAATAAGGATGGATAAAATTGGATAAAGGTCGGTCCCCACGCCCATTGCCATTCAGTAAAATAGTTGTAGTGTCAAGCCTGGCAAGGCATTTTCTATTCACAATGAGGCGAGAATAGGTTCGGTGATCAAGAGCCATCAAGTCTACTCTGTAATTCCCGGTGTGGAATTCCTGATATTGTTCTGGATGTATGTCGGGTTGGACAATTGCATTGCATTCATTAGCATTACGCACTCGCACTACTGTTCTTATACGAGCTTGTCTCGTTAAAAATGATAAATTATCTATCTCTTTGCCCCTTAGATTGTATTAGGTATTATACAGTATGTATTATAAGATATTTTGTTGTAAGTTTATTAGACGGTTTAGGAAATTTGCTTCTCGACTTCGGCTCATGGCATTCGTGCCACAAGTAAAGAAGAAGAACAGTTTGAGGAGAGTACGTTCATAGGAGAAGAAGATCTCAAGAGCAGGGAGAGAGGCAGGAGCGGGTTAATCCCAACAGTGCCGCTTGAAGACGTAGGATGTTTGCTTTTTGATCTTATGTTTAGTTTCCACAGACATAATGTAACTTTTGTTAGTTTTCTGGATAACTGTAATCGTCAAGTATGTTGGACAAGTTCTGAACCTTTAATGATGTAGTAATTATCATATATAATTATGAATGCTTGGCTAGAATACTTCATCTTATTTATAGTTACATATGCCCCAACGTGCCCGGAGGACGGGGCGTCACACTCTTTGCAATGACTTTGCTAAGTGTATGCAGGGAGAATTCGAGATGAGCATGATGGGTGAGCTCAACTATTTTCTTGGACTTCAAATCAGATAAACTCAAAAAAGAATTTACATCAATCAAGCTAAGTACACACGGGACATGTTGAAGAGGTTCGACATGCTAAAAGAAAAATCCATGAGAACTCCAATGTGTCCTACAACAAAGCTTGATAAGGACAAAGATGGTATAGCAATAGATGAAAAGCGATATAGAGGCATGATTGGATCTCTATTATATTTAACTGCTAACCGTCCCGATATTATGTTTAGTGTATGTATGTGTGCCATATTTCAATCAAATCCTAAAGAATCACATGTGACCGCTATTAAGCGCATTTTTAGATACTTCTTAGGTACACAAAACCTAGGATTATTTATCCTAGAGGAATAGCCTTTGAGTTATTTAGCTATTCAGATGCTAATTTTATTGGTTGTAAAATAGATAGGAAAAGTACAAGTAAAACTTGTCAATTCCTAGGACACTCAGTAATCTCTTAGTTTAGCAAGAAATAGAACTCAGTAGATTTGTCTACAGCCGATGCTGAGTGCATTGCAGCTAGAAGATGTTGTGCACAAGTTCTTTGGATGAAACAAGAATTAGAGGATTAGATCATATCCCTATAAAATGTGACAACACAAGTGTAATTAATATATTCAAGAACCCAATACAACCCTCAAGAACCAAGCATATTGAGATTAGACATCATTTTATACGAGATTATTTGCAAAAAGGTAATATCGAACTTGAATTCATTGGCATAGATTACCAATTAGCTGACATTTTCACAAAACCTTTAAATAAAAAAAGAATATACTATATTAGAAGAGAACTTGGTATGTTATGTGCTCCTAATTCATGATTAAAATGTCATACTAACCATGTATTTTCAATGTATTTCAATGCTTTTGATATTCTTCATTGATGTGTGAAAAGTGTTAGACATCACTTGAAAAAGTGTCGACACATTTGTGTGCTGAGTTGACCCAAAACTGTATAGAAGTGGCACTACAAGAAAAAGTGTCGACCCGTTTCTATATAGTGTCGACTCAAATTCGTTGCTTGACTCTCGGTAAATTTGTGTCTCCAGAAAACTTAATCGTGTCGACCCAAACGACCAAAAGTGTCAACACCTTTTGAAAAAGTGTCGACAGAATTTCCTGTTTCGAATACCCACACTCGCTAAGAAAAGTGTCGACACAAATGACATGTGTTGACAAAAATATTTATGTTTATATAAAGAGGCGTCGGTCCCCCCCACGTCGCATCGTTTCCCTCTCTCTCTCTCTCTCTCTAAAACTAACTATTCATCTCTAGCCATTTTTCTCCTTTTTAAAAAACGTGTCGACTCTTCGTCTCCACCCTCCTTCTCTCTTCGATTCCAACTCGAATCGATCAAGATGCCACCTAGAATGATGGGAAAGGGCTCAAAGCAATCCGAAAAAACGAGTTCCTCGAACCGTAGGGCCACTAAAAAGAAGAAGAAGACCACCCCGATGGCAACGGTGGCAGCGGTTGCAATATCCGAAGCTGTAAGGTTCAAATCCCCCAAATTTCAACAACTCTATTTTACTTCTTTCGTAAATTGCAAGGTTATTCTTGGACGTAGTATAGATTTTTCTTTTTTCAATTCCATTGAAATGAGATTCAAGGATCTATTTTCTAGTTTCGGGTGGGAGAGACTCTTACAAATTCGAGAACCTCATTATCCCACACTTGTTGAATCTTTCTATGCTCACTTTCACATTTTCCTGATCCTGTCCACCACCATAACCACATGGGTAAATGGTGTTGAAATTCATTTAACCCCCTCCATCTTAAATGAAATCATTTGTGTTCCGGAGGGTGAACTCTGTGTATCTTGCAATAATTGACTCATAGACCTTAATGGTTTCTCCTTTTTTGATGTTGGGAAAAATATCTTTGAGGTTGATGACATTGACCCCACCAAGCCCTTAGAAGTAAACTCCCTTATGCCATAGATGCGTATCTTGCATCATATGGTGAACCACATCTTTCTTCTTCAACTGGGCAAATTTGGTGATGTTGCATACATGCACGTTTTCATTATGTGGTGCATACTTTAACAAAAGAACCTAGATTTAGGCTTCTTGTTTATTTCTGACATGTCGCAATCACACAGTAAGTCTAATTCCTCCCTTCCACATGCTATGTACTTGACCTGAGTCTTCTGCCATTTTGGCGTAGACTTATCCACTGAGAAGATGATACCATTCTCCAAATATGATCTTTGTGGCGCTTCTACCCTGAAGCACATGCAAATCACGTTAGTTGACGGAGTTTGGACCACCAAGCGTGGTACACCATCTACCTCTTGTATTCCATCTGCATTACGAGACTTTTCTCCTATTTGCATTGTCCTTGATTCTCTCGCATCTCCATCCTCTAGGACAGACACTCCTAGTCCTTCTTATACTCCTCCTCCCTCTTCCTCACGTGCTCATACTTCATCTGCTCCACCTGCCTCTCCATCGGCTCTTGTTTCTGTTGATCTGTTTGTGGTTGTTTCCTCGATTCAAGCTTTATCCTCTTCCTTGTCTTCATTTCAAACTAAGGTCGATCAACAATTTTTTGATCTCAATCAAACTGTCTCTTCCTTGTTTGAAAAAGTCAAGCACTTAGATAAAACTAACCGTAGCCTTCGGCGTGACATTGAGAATGCAACGGATGCTGGGAGAGCTCTTTACAAAACCATGGATGACAGTATTGTCTCCATAGTAAATTGCAACAAGGCAATCCTACACCAAGTCAGGAAGGAATACGACCAAGGCATTATCACTACTGCGCATGCCAATTCTCCGAAAGTCGAGGAACATCTTCAATGGCTCCGTGAAGCTTGGAGCAAGCAGTTTAATCCAAAGGAAACCAAAGAAGAGAAAGCAGCTCGCCTGAAGCGTGAAGAAGATCTTGCCTTGGCTGCCACCTTTGAAGCCATGTTAGCAGAAAGCTGAAGAGAAGAAAAAGTTTAAAAAATTCATGGACGACCAATGATCCAACCTTTTTTGACAATTCCAAAAGGGGAGAAGGTAAGGTAAGGGGAGAGGGCAGAGAACAAGGAAAAAAGAAGAGAAGCAGTGCAAACATTCAATTTTTTTATTGAAGGAGAAGATGCAAAGTTTAACATACATTTCTTTTTTTGTTTAAATGGTTGAATGGTCGAACGGTTTAAACATTTTTATGCTTATGGATGAATTCTTATATTTATATATGTGTTTGTGCATAGCCAAACCTGTTTATATTTAGATGTGTTTGGATTTTAAAAAATCACTTTGCACAAAATTGTTGTGATGCATAAATTTTTCAAAGTTAATATTGCAAATCATCTTCAAAGTGTATATTATTATGTTGAATGTATGCCTAGCTATTATGAATGCATATCTTGTTTAAGGCATATTGATAAGGGGAGATACTTATTGAAAAATCTTTTCAAATATTTTCTAAAAAATGTTGAATGGTTGTAATTATCAAAAAAGAAGAGATTGTTAGCCTAAGGGCTTTTTATATTAATTTTGATGATTTTCATAATTTTATTTTTTAAGAATAAATGAATTTTAAAAGGATAATATGTATATTTTCCAAAAAGAAAGTGTTGGCACATATTGAACAAATGAATTGACACTTTTAGCCAAAAGAAATGACTTATCTATTAAAATGATTAAAACACTCAAGTTTTCTTGAAGATATTTTGTGTTGAATCCAATTGATAATTGAATCAAAACTTTATGGCAAAGAACACTTGAAAATATCAGGTGTGTCAACCATTTGAATGAATGAATTGACACCCTAAACAGTTTGTTAAAGATGATTTAGGTATTAAAAGTTAGTGTTGACACAAATGAATTTTGTGTCAACACAAAAGTGTCGAAGTTCTCTGGACTTAAAATGGGTTGACACAAATTGATTTTGTGTCGACACAAAAGTGGTTTCTCACTTTTGGTATCCGAAACCTTGAGCCGACACAAATGCCAAATGAGTCGATACAAAAGTTCCAAGGTCACCTGCAGATTTTGGGTGTCATCACAAAATTGAAGATGAGTCGACACAATTATCCCGAGCTTACCTGAATAAATTTGGTGTTAACTCCAATGACCAAAGCAGTCGACACAAATATACCTAGGGTTCCTGCAGAAGTTTAGCGTCAATACCAAGAAGTTTTGTGTCGACACAAATGATCCTGTCCCGGATGCTGAAGTTCAAATGTGTCGACACAATATCCATTTGTGTCGACACCGTGGTGTTAGTGAGAAAGAATGCAGAAATTGTGTCGACACCTCAAATGAATTGTGTCGACCCAATTACTTGAAGATCCTTGCCCTAGATATTTTGTGTCGACCCAAAAACTTTTGTGGCGACACCTGCGACGTAGTTTCAAATTCGCAGCAGATTTCAAGGGCTGGATTTTTGGCATTTAATGCCCTCACCTACCTCCAACAGTGATGAACAGTCAAGAGTTTATATAAGAAGTTACTTCTCAGCGTTTAATCTCTCTAGAGACTTACGATAACTATTCTATTGCTTAATTCAAACTCAAAATCATCAAGCTCTCATTTATTGCTGAATTTCAGCTCTTATTCCTTATCTCTCTTTACCTCCTCATTTATTGTCAATCAATTTTTATAAAAAGAGTGAGTGTTTCTCATTTAATTACTTCATTTATTATATTTAAGGGCGAGCCACCCTTTATCCTTTGAGAGAGTGAGTAAATCTCATCAAAGAAAAGTTCAAGAGTGATTTGAAGAAAATAGGAGATTATTTTTATAGGATTTTCTTGAAGCTGTTATAGGCTTTTGAATGTACCCGTAAACATTCGTTTGTTCAAACGAAATCTTGAGGTTGTAGGGCTTTGAATGCGCCCATGAAGCATTGTATATAGTGAAAATTCTCAAGAAAAAACTTGAGGAGTATACGTAAGCTGGAAAAAAGCCGAATCACTATAAATCCTTAGTATCTGGTTCATTCTCTCTATCTCTAACCTCTTTAATATTTGCATTGTTTTAATCTTTGATTATTTTGGTATTTTTGCTTGCTATATTAAAAGATTTTTGAAATTTTTTTAATAATAGTTATTATTTTTTAAGAACCAATTCACCCCCTCTTGGGTTGTCTAGAACTAACAGCCCTGAATAAAACGCCCGTAATAATCAGCTAATGCCAAAAAGCTTCGTATCTCAGTCACGCTAGTTGGCCTTTTCCAATTGACTACCGTTTCCATATTCATTGGGTCCACTTACACTCCCCCTGTAGATATAACATACCTAGCTACACCACTCGGTCCAACCAAAACTCACACTTTTTGAATTTTTTTGCATACAACTAGTGCTTCCTTAGGATCTACAAAGAAATCTTCAAGTGTTCCCTATATTCCTCCTCACTCCGAGAGTATACCCGAATGTCGTCTATGAACACAATTATGAAGTGGTCTAGAAAGCTTCTAAACACTCGATCCATCAGGTCCATAAACACAACAGGCGCATTCGTTAACCTGAAAGGGATCACCACAATTTCATAATACCTGTAACGAGTCCTAAAGGCTGTCTTGGGTAAACTGACTCCTGTACTTCCAATTGATGGTATCCTAACCTCAAGTCTATATTTGATAACACTCTGGCTCCTTGCAGCTGGTAGAATAGGTTGTCTACCCTAAGCAAAGGATGCTTGTTCTTAATGATCACCCTATTCATATGTCGATAGTCGATACACATCCTCAGTGTTTCATCCTTCTTTTTCACGAACAGTATAGGTGCTTCCCTTGGTGAGACACTGGGTCGGATGAATCTTTTTTTCTAATAACTCTTGTAATTGTTCCTTTAACTTTAGTAGCTCAGCAGGTGACATTCTATTGGGAGGAATAGATATAGGCACTGTGCCTAGGTAGAGATCGACTGTAAACTCCATTTTTAGGTCTAGGGGTAATATTGGTAAATCATTTGGAACAACGTCTAGAAACTCGTAAATAACTGGTACCTCCGAAAGCTTCTTTTCTCCCATCTCTATGTTCATCACATATACCAAAACCCCCTGGAAACCGTTCTTTAACATCTTCAAAGCCTTGATGGCTGACACAATACGCATAGGTGTTCTACTCTTGACCCATTGAAAAAGGAATTTCTCTTCCCCGGGTATCCTAAAGATTACTTTTTTCCTAAAACAATCTAGCAACACATGGTAGGATAACAGCCAGTCCATCCCAAGAATCAAATCAAACTCAGACATAACCAAAGGCATCAAATCTACCAACATCTCCCTATCTTTTATCTTCAACACATAATCTTTACACACACTTTTAATTACCACTCTAGGCTTGCGACCATCAAGACTAATACCGCCGCTTGAACTTAATGCGCCACTAGGGCTAAACATACCACATAGACTAAACGCTCCATAGTTATATGCTTACCCTTATGAACCCAATCACAACCCTTGTCATAACTTAATATACATTCGCATCTTTCCTTTACATACGTACCACTCACCCAACAATTCTTTAATCGAACAGTACTAACCTCTGATGCTAAAATCTCTTACCATTATCACTCAATCCCTTCACACATTCTCTGCCACACAATCGAACCAATAACCACTTTCACACTTTAACTATTTCATCTTACCCGCATTTTACCATGACACTCGATTCACTCAAGACCAATTACAAAACTATATTCATTAATTCGTATAGTTTTACTTACACTTTCACTATTCTCATTCAAACACTTATTCCTCCCGCAAACTCACACTAAGTTGCTTCGCAACTCCACCAGAAATAATAGAATTATATCACCCTTCAACTTCTCATACATAGAGTTCACACATTCCCATGAGAAAACTCTTTCTCTATACAAGCAACATTTATGCACCAGTCTAAACAAGTTTGCCCTAATGGGTCATATCACAAAAGGTTTTCAAAAGTAACTTCCTTGCGACTCACACCGATACCACAACGGAAATCGAATACCAACTCCATATGAGTTACACAGTCTAGATGTCAAATGAATATAAATCGATACTTAAGAACTTACCACATGAACAACTCAGCCTATCTAAAATGCACACTCCACCGTTTAACCAATTTTTAGCGTCAATAGGGCTAACTATTTTCACAAACTGCTTGGTACCCAATCCTTGAATTGTTTAACTAAAGAGTTACCGATTCTTCTGGCCCGCATTGCAATTCATCTTACGTAGTTGTTCATCTCAAATACCATCATCCTTGTTCTAATCTGAAAACTTAATCCCTTCTTAAACCTTTTACACCTTGCCTTCTCATCAAGTGTAAGCTGGGTGGCATATCGTGACAATTCTGTAAATTTCATCTCGAATTTTTTCACAGTCATCTTTCCTTATTCCAGGTTGATGGGTTATTGCTCCCTCTCATGCTTGTAGTTTACGGGCTTGTTTTGCTCATCGAACGTTTTCTCAAAACGATCCCAAGTGATCCTCTGGGGTACGAGAGGTTCAATTCCTGGCATCGGCATTTTCAGTAATCGCTTTATGGCTTCCCACTAGTGATACGCTTCTTCTCTGAACATAAAAGCTATGGAGTCAATCATATTATCTGCATCTATCCCCAACCTATCCAGAATAAGCATGGCATTCTTCAACCAGTTTTTTTCTTCTGCAGGGCTAAGGGTTCCTGTTAACTCCTTTGCACCAAAATCCTTAAATTGTTTGATTAAGGGGTTACTGTTCCTCTCAGCTCGCATTGTGATCCAACTCGCGTTCCGTTCGGTTAGTCTTACGATCGCCTCCAACATTCTAGCGATTGGGTCAGGTTCTACCGGTCCCACTTGCGGAGAATCTTATTTTTTTGGGATTCTTTTTGTCGTGCCTCATTATACTGGTTCAGGTTGAAAGCCGAAGTTTAAGTTTTTTCATGCTCCTTCCTGTCGTAGGAAAGCTATGAATTAGGGCTCGACATAGAAATCCAACTTATAGACATAAGGATAAGAATAAACAGTTTACGAAAGGTTTTAATGACATAAGCTTCGTCCCCCTTAATCTAATAACCCACTTAGATTTCGCAAAATGACAACAACATAAGGCCACTCTCGGGTTATCTCCCTTATTTGATAACTTGCTTAGACTTTCAATTAGGACCCTGCGTCTGTAGAACGCATTTTTTAAATGGATCTCGAAGTCAGTCAGTCAGATTCCCGAAGGCAAAGGTATGGCAACCCCAGGCCTAAATCACTCTTCTCAACAAGCCGCGAGACAACGGGCTTAACCTACGGTCCACCACAGACCACACTTTGACAAGTTTACAGAACCTATAACATGGAGCTCTGATACCAAAATGTAATAAGTCGCTCCCACAAGGAACCAAACATGTACAAAGAGATGTGATCCCACCATAGACCGGTGGCCAAAGAGAAAGACAATGGATAAAGATATTAAGAGACTAAACAAGAACTTCTAAGCAACCACAACACCTTAATGTCAAAAGAGATATACATGAGTCACTAGGGATTCGCCATCACAAGGGCATACATTACTTCTAAAACATCAAAAAACCTTTAGGGTCTTATACATGAAGCTCTGCCAAAACTAAAAACTAAACAAAAGAAAATCGAACCAAAGAGATTCCCAACTCTAGAACCAAAACTATTCGACAACGCCTGTAGTGGACCAACTCCTAGCCTTTCCTGGTATCTGCAACCACAGAGGTTATAGAAGAGCACACTTTGCATTACGATGAATAGAAAAGACAGTTACGTAGTTAAGAATAACTGAAAACTCTTTTAAAAAAATAGTTTATCACATTTTTCACAAAAATATAGAAACTGATGCATTTTCTTGCACATGAAAATATCACAGATTATACAACACCTCATCAGCATTACAAAAAGAAATATGTTTCTAGCTCAGCCGCCACAAATTTAAAATGCATGACCACTTTCTCAAATCTAGATTCAAACCCCAACAGTGTCCAAGTAGTCGTCTACCTCACGACCGGGAGTTTCGACGATACCATAACCTCAATTCACAATGCACATTTGGCAACGTGATGGAATGAGGGCCACTCTTTACCTAGCACGAGTGATATGCGCTAAAACCTGGGACTCAGGCTAAAAGCCTTTAAGGAAAAAACCCTCATTAACGGGAAACCTCCCCTATAGGGATATAAAGGGCCGAAAACTCTTATAACTTGGCACTTTGGGACAATCACACAATATTAACCCTACTTTTATAATAACATCATGCTAGCTCAGGATCTCATGGATAACACACTTGTATTAAAAACATCATGGCTTTTGAAAATAACAAGTTCATTCGATCGTCAAACTGGTCATAGTTCATAGCATGCGCTTCAAAGTATGTTCATGCATCATTTACATAAACTAAAGTTCAAGATATTGGCTAACCACTCTCACCTTATCTTATATGCGTACGAACCGAACCTTTGTCAACGAGCTAAGCTTACTCTTCGGATAAAAAAACTGTCATGCTTAGCAAGCAAACAAGACTTTATCGTCAACACGAATTTCTACCCCTCTTTGAATGTGAAGTACTAAAATAATTTGGACCATTGAATGTTTTCTTTATTTGGAATAAGTTAGAGCATTTGGCCATTTTATAAAATAGGTTCTATCAGTCGCTAAAATTCAGCAGAGCCGATTTTGGATAGAGAGTTTGAAATGGTTTTGAGATACTTTATCAAGGCATCTAAGTTTGATATTTGGACAGCAAGTAGTTCTATATGTTAGATACAATGTTCGTGTAGACCACTTTTGCAGTAGGACATTAAAAATAGAGGTTTTGGGCTACACAAAAATATGTAATAGAGGTGTCTTAGGTTCAAGATTTCGTTTGTTTTGAAATGTTCTTTCTTTTCTATTCGTATCTTGAGTTCAAGTTGTTACAACTTTTCTATGAGTATGAAAATTGCTGGTATAGTTGTTCTGCTAAGCATACATTCAAAGTAATTCTTTGACACTGTTGCTGGAATTCTTAGATGATGCTCAATCTCTCCCCCCTGCAATTCATTGTGCGATTCATCAATTTAATACCTTCACAATTGCTGCAACTTTGGATATTATTTTTATTTATATATATATACTAAAGTTTCTTTTTCTGTAGTCTTCACACCTAGTTATTATAATCCTATCAAATAACTTTGTTAATCAACATACACCACCTCACCTAAGCATGAACACACCTCCAAACCAAACTAAGTCATTGTCCCAATCAATTAAGGCCAGTTATTCTCTGTAACATAGCTGAAACCCTGAATGCCACACTTATCATTAGTTTCGTCCGTGTTTATTTTGATTTTTCTGTTGATCTTCCTCTTTTTATTTATGAATCTACTACTTTACCTTGATTTGCGATCTCTTTCCTTACTTTCATTTATTATTCCTATATTTTCTATATTTGAATTTATGTTCTCTCAAATATTTGCGTGTCTATGCAGAATTTATATGTTTAAGAAAAGTCATCGAAATTCGTAATTTTTGTAAAATGTAGATTAGTTATTTGTTTGTTTGTACAGAATATACAATTGGCTCATAATTCTTTACAATAACAAATTTAAAACATTTTTAATTCTTTACTTGTGATGAGATTATGATGAATAAATTTTTAAAAACCCATTATTTCTTTACAAATTGAGGAGCTTCCAGAACTTTCTCATCAAGTTCAGTAATGTGATATAAAACTACAAAATCTCCATAACTTTCATTTAATTTTTCTAACTAGTTTTTTTTATTTTTGGAATGTGGTATGAACATTTGTTATTCTTTGTAGTTATCACACAATACTTTTCTTCTCATGCACATATACTTTATATGTTACCATGCAACATCAAACATTCCAGATAAAATCCAGTGGGTAGGCAACATGGATTGTAACTCTTATATATTTCATAGCATATTTGGATACATTAGCCATTTCCATGTCTATAGATTATAGAGAGTCTATTTACTATCGTTGTGGGGAGTAACTGTTCATTTGAATTAGTTATGTTATGTTTCTTTACCCATGTCTATAGATATTAACAGGAGCTTTGCATATTTCAATTGTATGTTGGGCTTGGTATCGACGCTGAGTAGATTTAAATTTAGGAGGAGTGTGGAAAGACTGTCAACTAGCGTTGCAGTAATCCCTATCAATTTCTCAAAACTTGTATAAAAAGCAATGTAAAACTATTGTAAAATAACAAGAGCTAAGTAATAATTGGTCTCCATCTCTAATGTGCATGAGTTGTGCATATTGTGTACTCATTTCTTTAAGAAATGCACGAATGATATCGAAATAACCCTTGAGAATAATTATTGGAATGCATGAGTGATTTGAAAAAAAATTAGGAGTACTTTTAGGCACGAGTTATATCTAGTGGATCTTGGAGTTACAAAAGGACTTATGTCTTCTTTGTTTTTTCTTTGAAGAACTTACCATTTAATAAATGTTGTTTGTTTTACAGTACATATGGAAAAAAAAGGAGAACACACGATTCCTAAGTGCCCTTGCGGCGCATGAATTTATTATTAGAAAGATTTGTAAATCTATTTCCATGTTATATAGGTCATATCATTTGCTGTCATATTAATGTCTCACTATCTACGGTTGTAGTCAAGATGAGTGTATAAAGATAAAACAAACTTCATCCATCGATGCACTTGGTCCCGAGGTATTGTCTTTGTTGCTTCAATTGCTTCTCAAATACATTAGTTTCACGCGTTTAATGTACACTTATTGCTATACGATGGCTAATTTTTATAATTTAAACGAGAGGTGGGAAATAAGTGGAAGGCGCTTTCAAAAGTGAGAAGCGTAACTATGAGAACATAGTAAAGGCTGATTTGAAGCGGTATGAAGTAGAGAAGGCTAAGGTTCCTTTAGTCAAGTCTCTAAAGGTAATTGAAACGAAGACGGTTTACCATTGTTATATGTATTATACTATTTAATAAGCAAGCCCCCATCTCCTAAGTTCTTGTGATGCCCCGTTTTCCGAGCACGTCGGGACATGCGTAACTATAAATAAGGGAGATATTCTAGCCATACATTTATAATTACATACGATAATTACTACATCATTAATGATTCAGAACTTGTCCAACATACTTAACAATTACAGTTATCCAGAAAATTCAATAAAAGTTACAATATGTCATGTGAAAAACTGAACAAAATATTAAAAAGAGAAAATTCTACGTCTTCAAGTGGCGTTGTTTGGGTCGGCTGGCTCCTGCCACCCTCCCCACTCCTCAAAGTCTTCTTCTCCTAGGAACACGCCTTCCCCAAATGGTTCTTCTTCTTCTTTACCTGTGGCATGAATGCCATGAGTCGAAACCCAAAAGTAAATTTTCTCAACCGTCTAACAAACTCACAATAAAATATTTTACAATACATATCGTATAATACCCAATACAAATTTGTAGGTAAAGAGATTGACAATTTATCATTTTCAATAGGGAAACCACATATAAGAACAATTGTGTGAGTGCAGGATGCAGATGAATGCAATGTAGTTACCCAACCTAACGTACTTCCAGAACAATATCATGAATTCTACACCGGGAATTACAGAGTAAACTTGATGGTATATTGATCACCGAATCCTCACCTCGTTGCGAAAGGTAAACCCTCACTTTGGCTACATGCCTTGGCCGTTTTACGCAATGGCAACGGCGTGGGGACTGGCCTTTATCTAATTTTACCCTTCATTATTCCAGGACAATCAATCCCACCTTAAGGACCAGGATATTCGTTAGGTGTCAACCAAAAGTCTAATTAAAGTTAGTGACGAACCCATGGTGCCTAATCCCCATTTTTTAAAATAACAATCTCCCATTTCATTTTCAAATATGGCAACCAAGGACGTCTTAGATCTACAACCACTGAAAGAATGATTTCCATGTCACCCAACCCAAATTGAAAGGTACGAAAGGGACTCCAATATCCCAAGATGAAATGATGTGCAATATGCTTTTCGTGTGCAATTAATTATAGCATGGCATATAAACATGATACGGCACAGGACAACTTGCTAAAGCATCAAGTTCAAGCATGCGAAGCATAACCATAATTTATGCGACATAGAATTGAACTATCGGCTTGGGTTCATTTCATCAAAATTATTATTTTCATATACCAATTATTCACAAAGTTCATATAAAATCCATATATTCAAGTTTCACAAAGTAACTAGCTATTCGTACACTTAGCCATATTTAGGTAAATGTTTAATTGCTAATTTTAAAATTGCGTCAATATTTTGAAGTACTTAGACATAGATTTAATTTCAAAAATTTGAACACCAATTAGATAAAAATATTTCCTCTGACTTTCATATTTGACACTAAGGTCAGATCCTAGGGAAAATGGATCATTTATTTTATTTAAGTGAAAATTGTTTAGCATTTTTCAGTGAAAAATACAGAATTTAGGCCTTTGTTGGTCACGATTTTGAGGAATTAATTCAAGGGCTATAGGTCTGATGTTTGGTGAGGTTTTAGTTTAAGGTGTCCCCTACAAATTTCATGTTTTGTGCTAGGGCAAGTTTTTTGGAATAGGTTAGTGATTTTGGTCAATTTATAAAAAGGGTTCAGCCTGTCTAAAAAGGGTTTGCAGTGTGGGCGTTCAACAGAGAATGCTCAAAACCTTTGGGATACATTTTCATGTTTACCACTTTTGAAATTGGCTACTAAAAACTTAAGTTTTCGGTCTCACAAAAAGGTGTGACAGAGAGTTATGTCAGTCATTGAAACACAACAGTGACTTTGGGAAGTGTTTTGACCTATCAAGATTTCGTATTGTTGGCTCATTTGTGGTGGACAGTAAGATAAACATGTCCTCTACAAGTTTTATGTTTTGACCCAAACTCAGTTCTCACTCTAACTTTGGGTTTTTAGGTTTGCAACTCTGAGTGGTCAAGATCTAACACTCATTGACGAAAAAGGGTATATATAGAGTTCTACCCAATGAAATCACTTCAAACTAATTTTATATGAAAGAAAACTTAAAAAAATAGGCCTGGACATAAAAATCACTTTAATATCATTTTTCTACAATTAGTTATGAAGTTTTAAAGTTGGTGGCAGAATGTTGGTAAGCCCAGAAAATCAGTTATCTAGAGTTTTGATATCTTAGCTTATGTTGTGTTCATTTTTGATGTGTTTTCTTTGCTTGCATGTCATATACTCATACAAACCAAAACTCCAGAACATACTCAAGCCATAAAACTCAAAAATTACATGCAGGCACATGCAAAGCTTGATTATACACAAACAGTCCACTATCCATACCTACGACGCCTTTTTGAGTTAATCTTTGTTTCTTATCTTTAGGGTTAATTATAGAGATGGATTGAGGGCTATCTTTTGAGAGAATGTTAGAAGGTTTTAGAGATTTACTTACCTTATTTGATGCTCAAATGGTTGAAGAATAGTAGGACTTAGCTTTATAGCTCCTCTCTTGAACCTTCCTTCTTTCTTCTTTCTTCTTCTCTCATTCTTTGAAAACACTTAAGATATTTTGGTCTCTCTCTCTCTCTCTCTCTCTCTCTCTCTCACTCTCTTAGCTGAATGCATAGGGGTGAATGGAGGTGTGGGAGTGATTTTATAACAAGAAAATATAATGGGGTATTAATTATTACATGTAAGTAATTTTTAAATTTTCTTGAATTTTGATTGGTTAAATGAGAGGTAGACTTCTTTTAAGAGTTGCAAAATCAAATTTTCGCAGCTTGGGGATTTGGCTAGGGATGTTTGGGTGGCTCCAAGTCTGATTTTGTATTTAATTAGGATTTTAAATTGAGTTTTGGAACTATTTTGTGAAAGAAAATATATAAAATATTAATTTTATGTATTTTTTTGATATCCTAACCTACTAAAACCTATTATATTAATGTGGTTATAGTTAGTTTAGTCTTTCCATGATTTATTATAATTTTGATAACAATTAATTAAATAGGTGTAGACTTTTAAGTTAAATTAAACTAGTTTGACTAGAATTTACTTTTGACTTATTTATTATGTAGAGACCTTAAATAATTATTTGTTTACTTTTGTTGATCTATATTATTATATTATTATATTATTATGTATATTACTTGAATAAAAAGCATTGGGTCAAAATAATGTTTAATTTGTACATCTTTTTCTTATTTTTAAACTTATAAAGGCAAAAAGTAGCTTTTTGGGCACATTTCCCTAGGTGGTCGGCCATGCAAGGGTAATTTGGTCATTTTTGTTGTTATTTTTTCTTTTATTAATTAATTGTGTGTAAATATCTGATTTTGGGCATCTAAGTGTTAAATTTTGAATTTTTAGGACTTTTTGCTGTACTAGCGGTAAAATAGTCATTTTATCCTAATTATGAGAAATTTTGATTTTTAATTTTATATTTTATATTATTTACTTAATTTAGGCTGTCCCGAGACTTTTTTGAGTATTAGGATTTTACCTCTGATTGTTTGATCTTTTTAGAGTTTTCGGGTCAAATTAGAGTTTCGGATTGAGTTAGGGTTTCTTTCATTCATGTAGTAACATAAGTTTTCATTATTTATCCATCGCTAATACTAGGGTTTGAGTCGGGTTATTACAATCTAGGTGGTTACTATTAGGGTCCGGACCGGGGTGTTACAATCGACCCCCCTTAAATAAATTTCGTCCTTGAAATTTCATGCGAAAGGTTGTAGATGATTACTTGCTTCTCTTCTATTTGAAGATATGTCCTTGTTTACTTGAGTCATTCGTTATTGAGGGTGTGGACAAGATCGGATTTATACGTTCAACAATTTGGAAAAAACGATTGTTTAATCTTACTAACATCTTAAACCTATCACTACGAAATTTTCAATGACCACGTCGCATACTTGTGGCGTGAGAATTGTTTGACTAGTGCTAATCCTAAAAGCCTTTGTCCTTCAAGTGTATCCTTTCTCGGGACAATACAATAAGTTTAATTAACGTATATCTTAGAGTTTGAAAATTCGGGCGTACCTCTGATCATCAACGAATACTTCTTTTTCTCTTGAGAGGACGAGCCTTCTGCCCATTGATTCTCTTGTTGGTCAAGCTGTATCATCCTTCCCAAACTTCCTGTTCTCTTTGGACGAATATTGTAGTTCCTTCCCTTTGGTAGCGAGCATTCAAACTTTTTATGTTCGTATTTATTGTAATTAAAGCAGACTATTGTGCTTGTCTCTTGTGAACGGCGAATGCTCCCCTCATTGCTCTTTGGTTGGTGAAGTTGCACCACCTTTGTTAGCCCAAGTGCTTCTTTAATTAATTTTGATGATTTTAATAATTCATTTCCTACAAATAAATGTCTTTAAATT
>JAOTRH010055996.1:8604-18977 GCA_034768845.1 Heliamphora exappendiculata
CCCCCCCCCAGGAGTAAAGCTTAGTTGCACGATCCTCCTCCTACTGGGGTGACGAATTTGCTTCCGAACTTCACTCCTGCGCTCCAAAGTAAAAACCTTCTAAAAACTTCGCTCTCATCATCAAAGAATCTCACTCATAACTAGGACAAAACCTCTCAAACGTATAAATCGCAATAAAGCAAAGGAAAGCAGAGCTACGAAATAAAAGAAGACCTATAGAGTTAATAAGATTATAGAACAATATTAACTCAACTGTATTCTAGTACTTTATATTTACATAATTTTTTATTTATTTATAAAAAAAAATTTTTTATTTGACACTAATTTATAATATTTATTTATGTTTTAACATATATTATAAACCAAATTTAGCCTTTGTCCCAATAAATTGGGTCGGCTACATATATTACAATTAAGTTATTTTATAGTTCTTATAATATATACAATATATCAACGCTTTCATAGGCACTCTTAACCTTAAACTCTTCTATATGCCCTCACTTGCCCACGCCCCATCTCGCTCTCGCTCCTACACCCGCCCCTGATCCCGCTCTCACTCCCACACCCGCCCCCATCCCGCTTCGTGCAACTAAGGTTTAAAGGTCAAACGCTTCATTGCAAAATTTAAAATCAGTCCCAAATGAACAGCCAGAAATATCAACTTTTGCCCCCTTTGACTGAAACCAAATTGATGGAACACTAACATATCATCATAATCTGCTGATGCAGACAGGAAGTAGGATCCAGCTTACGGAAACACAGATTTCAACTTTTTTTTTGAAGTTCCAATAATACATTAACCAAATGTAAATTTTAGTAAAAATGCCAATAAAGTTCCAAAAGCTTTATACAAGTAACGGAATGCCTAGATGTTAGGTTATTTATTTGATGTTCTGTTTACGTGAGTCTTTCCCAGTAATTCCACACCATTTTTGTGGCTGGCTCTCCTATTTTCACCAATGACTCTACTTAGAAATTCACTTTTACATGTAAAACACAGTGGGCCTGTTCATGAACGAAGTACATCAAAACCTGTTCTAATTAATAACTAGAACAAATAATATAATTAATTAATATTAAAATAAACACAAGGTCGCATCAATCTTGAACTGGATCACAAATGACATCCTTACTTTCCAACCTTAAACTTAGTGTCAAGTGCAAATAACACAAGAACCTCCAAAATCACCTCTAATTCTCCAATTGAATAGTAAAACAAAAAAAAAATCATATGAAATTCAGACACCAGTTTCACGCCCTTTATCCAGTCATACATAAACAACCAAACAACATATGATGCACCATATGCAAAGCCATGTTTTCACCAAGAAGAGAGATCAAAGAAGAAAATCGTTCTAAATCGAACATCAAATACCATATTACACATACTCCAGCCACAAAACCTCCAAATATCAAAGCCTTAGTCCTGAATTGCACTCAAACAGATTATAAGAAAACCAAATAAAGAACCAGGCATTCACCAAAATTGACACAGCTCACAACCTCGCCATCAGTTTGCAAACCGCAGGTAAGAGCGAACCACAAGAGGCTCGCCCAGGAGGTTGGCCATAGATCTTTCAATTATCTGTTCTTAAGTAATTGCAAGATTTGTAGAAACAAGAAAGAAAGGGCCATTTGTGTTCATTCTAGGCGGAATGCAAGCACCGGGTTTGCAAATGTCAAATCCAAAATATTTCAAAAGAACTGGTCTACTAAATCCAATGTGCGACGAGGGCGAATGCATGTAATTGCGAATATTGATATGAACACAAGTGCAGCAAATATAAAAGATCCTTAAACCACTTTTAAGTACTTGTTGAACATCAAACCTGTGAATTAGGGTTTTACCTTCTCTGTTACTGTGAATTGAACTGCTTCTAATGCGCCTTTCTTCTCTGAGGCTGTTTCTCGGTAGCCAACCTGTAAATCCAATAAACCTAACACGCAAATACACATTCAAGTACGTGAAAAAAAGAGATTGAATCAGAGATAGTTTCGTAATTGAATGGTGAAATTCAGAAATGTTAAGCGGGAGCGTAAAGGGGGAGTGAGGTTTCAAGTACCAGAGCGGCGACGTGAGCAGCTATTAGAAAGACTACAACGAGAGGCACCACTTCGAGGATCCAAGGCCGAGTCGAGGTTTGTTGCTGATTCGCCATTTTAGACAGGGAAACGTGTTTTAGAGAGAGAAGGAAGGAGAGTCAGATGGTGGTCGGATGGTAGGGTTTGAAAATCCAAGAAGGGGGGTTTTGCACTTGCGAACTGGAACTTGGATTTGATTTGGAATATATATATATATATATAAGAAGAAGAAATGAAACAACGGCTACGTTCCGTTTGGGTAAATGGCTACGTTTGGCTAAATGATTTATTGATTTATTTAGCTTATAAGTGTCAAATAAACAATATCATTTAATTTTTTAAATAAATAAAATTTAAATCAATAAGCCAAAATAAGTGAAAAATAAGTCCAAAATAAACCAAATAAACTAAAATAAGTAAATAAGCAAATGTCATCCCAAATAAAAAAATAAGCCAATTGAGCCAAACAAATTGACTTATTCATATTTTTACTTATTTTTCAATAAGCAAATAAGCAACTTACCTAAATGGGGCTAATATTTTTTTTTGAATTTCGATTAAATGTTTAAAAATAAGTTTTAACGCGCAAAGTTCATAAATAAAAATTTTAACGCGTAATGTCCAATTGCGTGATTTTTCTCAAAAATACTATGTAAACAGATAAATTTACGAGAAATTGGTAAACGGTCTAATTTATAGGCCGTTTATTATTTTTTATCTAGCATAAAAAAATTTAGCGAGTAAAGTCCATTCTTATAAAAATTTTAACGCGTAAGATTATTTTTTGATAAAAATACTATAGAATAGATAATTTTATCCGTACCTTTTCAAAATACGTATGAACAACACAAATAAATTTATTTATTTATTATTAAAAATACATGCAAATAATACATATAAATTTATTTATATTATTAAAAATACGTATAAAAAATACAAATAAATTTATCTATTTTATTATATTTAATAACCATCACAGAGGAAGTGACTGCCTTTTATGAATCCAATGTGCCAACTTTTATCATATTTATTTGCAAATAGTTGAGTTGAATTGCTAATTTGTTGGGTGATTCAATTCTACAAAATAAAAGAATTAGTAATACCGAATTGAAAGTGTTATTATTAATGCAAGCCGAAGGAACTTCAAAGCATAATGAGGCTCATGCACTTTTCCTCCCTAAGGACCATTGTTGTTGCTATTATGTTTGGATTTTATTTTACGTTTGTTGTCAACTTCCTAAAATTCATATTATTTTTTTTTGGTTGTTGCCTAGCTTTATTTTTGGAAAAAATTGCGTTGTTATGTAGTTTTGGGCTACTGACTTTAATTAATTATGTTATATTAAATAAAGGCTTTGTTTGGGCAAAATGTGTTTATTTTTTATTTATTTTGAGATTTTTTTAACTTTTAACTAAATATTTTTACTTTTTCAAAAATTATATTGATGAGATGAATTTAAAAAATAAAAAATTTTGATAAAAAAAATTACATTAAAGATGAAAATAAGCGACATTTGATTTGGTTTATTAGTTTATTTTTGTCTTTTTTAAATTTTTTTATATTTTGATAAATTATTTTTATCTTTTTGGCTTATCTTAATGAAAAAAGTGTAAAAAATATAATAGTTTGATTAAATAATAAAAAAATTAAATAAAAATAAAAAATCTACGTTGAGAAATAAATCAATAAGCAACTTTTACCCATTCACGGACAAAATTATTATTTTATAAATATTTTGTAAACCAAAACTAAAAATTTATAAAATCACAAATTAAATTATTTTAAAATTTCTGGTCTAAATTTTGCTTTGTAAAAATATCCAATATTTGTTTTTTCCAAAAAATTGAAACAAACACATAAATTCTCCAATCAGGAGAGCCCAATTGATTATACACCCGCCCACCATGTGTACACCACAGCTGTCCACCACGTGTTACGCCTAATATGAATCTCACTCCATATTTATCACACTGACCGAGTCTTTTGTCCCCTAAATTTTGCTAAATCAATGAACGAACCACGCTAAATCAATCACCGTCTCTCTTCTTCTTCTTCTTCTTCTTCTTCTTCTTCTCTCTCCTAAATCCAAAACTTTCAGAACTTCAAAATTAAATTTGATCTATCTCGGATTCGATCTCCATTTTAGCAAACTCCAAGGAAAATCCAAACTGATGAAACCAAACCACCCCGTCCCTCCCTCTCAATAATTTATCTCCATGAAACGTTCGTCGTCTAAAGTGTAATTCTCTCTAATGGCATTTCACACCTCGAGCTTCCTATTCCAGGTGCTCTCTCTCTCTCTCTCTCACCCCCAGATACATACATGTTATTTGAATGTCATGTAGAGTATGTTTGTGTTTGTGATTTGATTATGGATTTCGTATTTTTTTTAATTATGTTATTTGAATCATATGTGTTGTATGATTCAAATATCATAAACGCGTTGCATACGTTATTTGAATGTTATGTAGATTACGTTTCTGTTTGTGATTTGATTCTGGATTTCATTTTTTTAGCTTTAATTTTCCGTTCATGTGATTGGATTGAAGAGATCTCCGGCTATGGATTTGGAGTTTTGAATTTGGAATTAGTGTTGTTCTTACAGGTTGGATTCGATAAATTGCCGCCGCCATGGATGTGAGATTGCGGTTCTTCTTTGGTTTCATCTGTGTTGAAGATTAGGAGTTTTCATAACTGTTATCGACATTATATATTCGCATGCGGCTATACAAATATTATTATTTTTAATTCAAGAGAAAAGGTTGGGACTTTTAAGAGAGAAGTCGAGCTATAATTATGGGGTACCTCAATTCCGTTTTGTCATCAACTAGCCAAGTTTATGCTGATGATGGACCTGTTAGTGGTGGTGGTCTCAGGTAACAATTAAGCTACCTCTTCCCCCCCCGCGCTCTCTCTCTCTCTCTCTCTTCCCCCCTCTCTTTCTATATATATTCATAAATATGTTAATATGTTCATATAGAAATGTTTTGTAATCCAGCTTTTTATTTAATTTGTTTAATGCTTACTGTTATTGACGTAGATTATTGATTTGCATGCCAATCTCTATTGTTGATCTTCGTTTGATTGCCAATGTATTATGAGTTGCGTGTTATAATGGTGGTGTACATATATACGTGGAGACAGTGACTGTATAGGAAAGTCCAACATTTGCTATTTGGAAAAAGATTAATGGGTTTGATGACTTTGATCTCAATTTGATTAGGCAAAGGACCAACTTAGATATTTATATAAATAAACCAAAGAAAAAAAAAGAAGTTAATTATTTTTTTCCCCACATGACAACAGGTGCTATTATATTTGGGAGAGTGTAAATGCACACACTTTTTTTTCTTTGGACACATTTTCTTTACACCATGCAATTTTAAAAATTTCACATTTTCTTTGCACACACTCCACAATACCAAAGCCAACCCTTTTTCTACCTCAATTCGTATCTATACACCCATCTCCCACTACCTTTTTCCTCACGTCCACCCACCCACTATCTACCACCACTACCCAACCCTCCCTCGCCCCTCCTCGTTCTCTTAGGCCACTTATCCTCCCTCTCTCTGTGTTTCGAGCTTGACTTTTGTTCAGCTGATTAGGGTCGAACAAACTTAAATATTTGGATGCACGTGGCACAAACGCGATTTATTCAGATGCATTATGATTGAACGCTCCAAGTTAAACAATTGGTTATGCTTGGCCTTATTTTGTTCTAATTTGGGGCGTTCGATCGATTGAGCCCAAATAATCCACGTTTGTTTGACCGAATGTGTTTGAACAAATGATGTTCGTTTGGGTGAATGCGTTCAAACATTCTTAAGTAAGTTTGACCTTATTGGCCGAACAAAAGTTGAACTCGAAAGAAAGAGAAAGAGATATGAAGTGGTTCGGGAGGGGGAAGAGTAAGGGAGCTTCGTAGAGGTGCGAAGGAGGATGGGGAAGGGTTAGGTGGTGCCAGTCAATGTGGCTGCGATGAACAAAGGTTGGTGGTGTAGAACCAATAGAAGAGAAAGGGGAACCCCAAAACAAATTTTCAAATTTTAATTCAACCAAATGTGAATCCTTCAATACAATAGATGTCTATATACATAGGTAAAAACTACCGAAACAAAAATAAAAAGAAAAGGAAATAAAAAACATATATAGAAATAAAATCCCAATAAAATAATATAAAATCTCAAAATCTTCTCTAGAATTTCTTGCGCCAAAAATAGATTCAGATTTCCTTTTTATGATCCCCATCAAGTGGTGGTGGTGGTTTACACTGAAGTGGGGGAGATGAGAAGGTGGATGTTCAAAGAAGATTGAAGTTTTGAAATTTAATGTTTTGTCCTTAAATGTAAGTTTTCTTAGGGGTATAACGATAATAAGAAACTCATTAAATGGTGGTGTCCAGAAAAAGTGGTTCGCATTTAGAATTCTTTCTATATCAATGAACAAAAGTCTTGGTTAACATTACCAATAGAGGGAGAAGGGAAAAAATTAGAAGGGACAATTTAAAACGAATCAAGTTTACTATATCAGAATTGCTATTCTATGCAAAATGAATTTTCCACAGGGATCCACGACGAAGGAAGGGATGCTACTAATATGCTTGCTTCAATTGGTTTTCTTTATCTTGAAATAGATTCATTCCCATGGTTTGATCCTTCCGGTAAAATAGGATGATCTTGGCACAGAGGAGAAGCACTGCAAGGTCCAACCGTAAACTTTTACGGTTCATATATCGGGTTGTGTTTATTGTTTGGGCCATTGACATCATTACAAACCTGAAATATGTTTTGCGAAAAACCAGCTCTACAGATAGTATTTATTTCAAAATTGTGTGACGAAGATACATGTGCTTAGATCATCATTAGTTGCATTAGATATGTTTCAACCTCCATGCAAAAGAATGAAGTTAGTTATGCACAAGGGTGAAGCCAGGTTTTTTACATAGTGAATATACATAATTTTTAAAAAATTGATGTTAGAACAAGGAAATAAATTGGAATACAAAAAAGTAAATATCTATTGATAATATATCTATTAATTTCTATATAATTCTAAAATTGATGCATGTAATTTTAATTATTAAATAATTCTAAAAACAACACATAATTGTTGAAGAGCTATTGAAAGAATTATTTCACTAATCAATATCCATAGTCTAATTATTATTAGTATAGTGATTAAGAGCTCTTAAGTAATTGGACAATAAATTAGAGAATAAAATTTAAAAGAAAATATAACATAAAAATGTAAAAAGTAAGAGAAATCAATAGAGATGAGAAATTGTAAAGTAAATATGTTGCGAGTTAGATAAAAAGTAAAATTCAACAGGGATAAATTGAAAAAAAAAATAACTGTACTCATTGATAGAATTATTTTGTTTTCATAATTACCATAGAGTAATTTTAAATTTTTTTTAAAATTATAGCTACATTTTTAATTGTTGAAAACTCAGTGGGGACAACCTATGCATGTGCCCATGTAGGCCCATGGTTATGCAATCTGCATAAGATGCTAGGCATGCATTAAATAACAATTGAGGAAATTGGATTGGTTACATGAGTTTGTTGATGAGATAAATATTTGCTTGGTAGTCATTTTGTCGTATTGGGT
This sequence comes from Heliamphora exappendiculata, assembly GCA_034768845.1. Taxonomy (NCBI): domain Eukaryota; kingdom Viridiplantae; phylum Streptophyta; class Magnoliopsida; order Ericales; family Sarraceniaceae; genus Heliamphora; species Heliamphora exappendiculata. The sequence continues at coordinate 16,301 of JAOTRH010055996.1, forward strand.
GGCTAATATTATAACTCGTATATGACAACCAATATGATAGTCCTTGTGTAATGATGTTCCTATGTGTTTGTGCTGGGCTACACAGTTATGCAATATGGTAAAAAGAAAATGTCCATAGTATCATACATTGTCCTATTATGCACACTTTAAATGACACTATATGAGCCAAAATAGGCATGCAATTAAATAAATAATTAATCCTCGCTCGTATCACAATTTGTCATGTTGTGAATTCATTAGCACTCGCAAGATAAACAAATTAGTTATGCAAGTAAGGTGTAAGGAGAAAAACAATCGTAATAGTTGTCGTTCATATGTTAACGTTACTCAAAAGGAAGTAAGGAACCATATTAACCCTGTGTAGGTATGTGGCCCCACCATCCATGTTCTCCATGTAATTACCATATCATACCCCTTGGCGCAATATAATCTCCTCCTAGATGGATACAACTATTGAACCTTTCTAGTCAAATGAAAAGAACAAATTTTCATTTTGTTTCCATTGAATGGACGAAACGTTTTTCCGTTTCCTAAAAAATCAACACGAAACAATTGTGGAGTATCAAAATTTTATCGTTTCTACGAAAACACACCGAAATCGACTGAAAAACATTGAAACACTCCGAAATGGATCGAAGCTTAAACAAACCAAAATGATAAGGTGTTTGGACACTTAATTTGGGAAATAAACTTGAATGCATTAGTGAATTTGGAAACTTGAATGTATTCGTGAATTTGGAAATTTAGGAAGTAGAAAAAGAGAGCTAGCGAGAACAAAAGAAAACGATTTTCTTTTCCTTTATTGCTGCAAATTATTTTCTGCAAAGTACCTTTTAGTCTTTTATAAATATTGTCAATGCTATTTTAGTTTCCTTATAATCTTTGTTAATATTATTATACTTTCTTTTTCACTTCTCTTATATTTTTTCCCCTTTAAATCCCTCCGTGGTTTTGCATGGAAATGATATTCACATTATTTTTACTTTCCAAATACTTAGAAATATCACTATTTCAATTCTTGTGTTGTTTTCTTTAATACTTAAGAGGAGTATATGGCTTTTAAACATGTTAAATTGTTGATTCGCTAGATTTAGAAACGCATAGAAATATAATTTACTTAATATTTTAAATGTTTCTTTATGTTTCTATTTTTTCCTTGTTTCCATCATGTTTTCAAAATGTCTCCATTTTTAAGCCAACCGAAGCAATCAACCAAAGTAAAATTTGATCATTGGTCACGTGCTAACACACATTGTTATCAGTACTTCATCTTTTGCTATATAGAAGGTCTTATATTTGCAACATTTTGCTCAGATTAAGTGAAACACAATAAGGCCTTTGAGTAATTGAGGGACTGAGGTAGGAAGGGTGGGTTGGAAAGGGATGATGTGACTCATTATAGCTGTGCATTTGATGTGCTCCATCCTTGTCCTCGTAATGAAGCTCATGTACATATGCTGCAACCTTGTCTTGCTTCTTAACATTGTTATATTGGCTTATCCTTTTTGCCTTGAGTTTGTTTCATGTCTTGATTCACCATCGAAGGTACACAAAAATAATGGCACTTGAGCTTCCAGAGAACATTTAATATACGCATTCTTTTTCATTCTTCGAATATTACCCCGAAAAATTATTTTTGGTATATCATATAAATCTTTCAAACTCTTTATATTGATCTGTGAACCTAGATGTGCATTTTGCGACTTTGTTGTTATTTATATGTAACATTAACTTTACCATAAGAGTTGTAATTTCCTTTTGTTATAATTCGCATATGACTTGTGCACGTTGGCAAGAAAATACACATGTAAACATGTGGTGGTTGTGCATGCCGCACAATAAAGGCCAAGGGCACGGGGCACCTGCTAGAGTGGATCTGGGTAGGTCAAGAGGTGTGCCACTCATTCACATATACGTATCTTACACGCTCAAAACCATTGGTTCACCTAAGTATGAATGATTATGTCCCTTCTCTGTGTCACGTTTTCAAGCTTTGGGTTTGCAGTGTTAATCCCATTTTCGTCATTATATTTGTGGATAAAATTTCTTGAAAGTTAAATGAATTTGTTAATCTCACATTGGTTCCTTTTAGATTTGAGGGATCGACAGGGTAGGAAGTCAACATTGTCATACACGATGTGATTTAGAAGTTGACTTTTTTTTGGTTGCTTTATGAATCATAATATTATTTGAAAAGTGCTCAGTTCCATTTGTACGGTTACCAAAGTAGGCGAAAATAATATAAAAGGCAAAATTCATCTTCACCATCACAAGCTTTATCTATGATTGACTGATTGACATTGATTAACATACTCTACCAACTTATTGGTGGTATTAGAGATGTGGGGTTGTTATTCCTTTTCATTGAGCCTTTATCTTTGCCTATTTAAATCTTATTCATTGGATTAGTATTAGTGTTTTTTTTTTAAAATTATTGGTAGATAGATGTATGACTTGGTAATTCACAACATGTGGAGTCACATTTATTGATACATTAAACTAACACTGGATGAACAACTTGGGGGTTTTTATACTAGTTTTTGAAAACATAAGAGTTCTTTTGCCAATGATTTTTGGATGCTTCGTGGCATTACTGTCAATTTCATAACTTGTTAAAAACTCCAAGGTGCCTCTACGTCCTCCTCTTGCCACAATTTCAAGAAGTTTCGAAAGAAAC